>JAPTYQ010000007.1:1176511-1190838 GCA_029814465.1 Ostorhinchus cyanosoma | reverse complement strand
CAGGCACAACAAAGCCTGGCCCTCCTAAACCTTTTACCTGATTTGCCCTGTCTCTGATCATTGCGAAAACACATTTATTGTGACCCTGACCTTGACCTTTGACCTACATTCACCAAAGTTTAATGGCATCTATTCTGGACAACCTTGAACCTTTCCTGAAAAAAAAAAATCATTAAAATTGGTCCAGTAGTTTTTGTGTAAAGTTGCTGGCAAACAAACAGATAAACAGACAGACAAAAAAACCCAAACCAAAAACATTACCCTGGCCTCTCCTTTGGGGGCGGGATAACAAACAAAATCAAAGAAATAAAGTATAAAACCATCTCTGAGGCATTTTTGAAACAAAGTCAACAGTTTCAACAAAACTAACCAATTCAATGCAATATTTATCACAATATAAAACTATATTATGAAATGTATCATTATTGTTTTGTAGGCCAGACTCCTGTTAGAAAAGAAACACCTGAATTCAATGTGTCTAAATACTTTTGTCCATATAGTATAAATTATCATTAATACCAGACAAATAAACCCTCCTGATAGTTTCCTAAGCTTCTGAAATAAAATATAAAACCTTAAAAATTCTCATAACTGTTTGCCTCCTGCCTCAAAACAGCTATAACCATTACATCATGGCTCGTAAATAGTTAAAATTTGAACAGAAAATCTTTTGACCATTTTTCTTCAAATGTAGTAAAAGAAGAAATGTCCTTCAGACGGTGCCCATGCTGCAGAATAAATGATTATCATACATGTTTTGTTATTCCACGTCTTCAAAAACAGCAGCTCTGTTTCCCCACTGAGAGTTTTTTGGAATTTACTCAACAGAAAAAAAGTTTTCTTTCTGATCTTATTCCAATTTTCGGACTTATTAAAAGTCTTACCGTGTCATATTTTCACCTTGATTCAGGAATCCAGCAAATATTGACGTCAAAACAGGAGTTGGAACATACTTAACAGCTAAAATGTTACTGGTGCTCTTGACATCATCTTCCTTCAACTTAATTTTTATTGATACCTGTTTAATTTTCATTTTTAAAAATTTCAATTTTAAGTGGTTTTTATATATTAACGCCAACACTTCTTTGTACGAGCTTAGCTTAACCATCCAAGACCCAAACAGCCACTGACAACCAAAAGCATCGACTGATCTATAATATTTAATTAGTGTCTGTTGATCCACTAATTAATCAATACATGTAAGTAATTGGTGAAAAATGTCATCTTTTCATGCTCATCAGATATGACCCATTTGGACGTTCAGAGGCTCTGTAGTGAATTTGGAAACACCATCATCTTCTGCAACATTGATTCACCAGTAAAACCAGTGGAGTTTGAGAAATGACAGTGGATGGACACACTTTGCTGAAAACATAACTTTCTCTAATAACTTCTTGGTCTTGGTTCTTTTCGCTCCATCTTGGCTGGTTTAGCACTTTTGAAAACGTTTTGTTTCTCATCTTCAACTTCTTCGGTTCTGAAGTTCACTTCAGTGAAGAAGTCTCTTGAATGAGAGATGAAATGTTTTCAAAAGAGCAAAAATTGTCCAGTTGAACCGAGAACAACTGCCATGAAGAATGATGACCTGGGCAAATGAAAACATACACTGACATTTTTCTAATATCCCACAACTTTACTCTGAAGATTTCAACATGATCAATAAACTGAATATAAGAAAATACCAGATTTTTACTGAAAAAGGCAAAATACAGGGTGTAGTAGATAATAAAATGTGATAAATCATGAAAGAAAGGTTAAATACAGAGAAAAAATTATTTGGGAATACCACTAAAGTAGCACTGGCTCTTTTTAAAAAGCTTAAAATAAACTATGTATAATCAAACTATAATGTTAGGATTTACTCCACTAACATTGTACTACGGTATTAGAAAAGCAAGAAATTCAATTCCATTGATGAAGCGCTGAACATCTCGGCCACAGATGGATAGTTCTGACCTATATTCAGCTCCTGGAATCCGATGCATTCAGTGAAGAGTTCAGAGTTCCAGAGTACACATTCTCTAAACGTATATTCTGCTTAGTTGCCTAAAGCATGATTACAGCCATGTCTTCACCCGTGACCTGTGCGATACTATCTGGATAAAAACCTCACTCAGCTTGACCTGATGTGATGCCACATGACCCTCCACCGTTCCTTTTAGAAGCCAACATCAGCTTCTATTCAGCTGTCTTTTATTCACTTCTCTGAAGCAAACATGGTCCAAAGTACTTTTCCCGATCGCTGTTTGAACTGCCGATAATTTGCTCTTAGATTACATCGTGCGTGGCATTATGAGGCATTTGTACAATGTGTAATTTCATGTAGCTGACAGGAGGCACAATGTAACTTCAGGCCTGTTCAAAGTTTGGGGTGTTCAATTTCAATACACTCAGCACAAGAGGTCAACACTAGCAGCAAGTAATTGAAAACACTTTTCAGGGTCATGCTCTGTATAGATCTGAGGAGTAATTCTAGCCAGCCAAGATGACAGAAACAGAAGTCAATGGGAGTTATTGCCCTCCTAGTGGGAAGTTCATTGCTGAAGATCAGAAAGGAGACTTATGACAAAGCAGGAGGCCAAAAGATGCATTAAACCATCTCTCAGTGCTCCAGCTGGGTGTAGAACCTCGGTGCTTTGTGGGGACCGACTGAACACTGCCAACAACTATGGTAATCTGTCATGCACTGGCACTGCGGGCCTGGGACACGGGCCCAGTAGTCCAGTAAAAATCATGGGCAGTGTCCAAAATCTCTCCCTTATTCCTGACTATATAATAAACACTCAGCTCTCTCTGTGGTCAGTAGTTAATGGACATTTCGAACACTCGTTAACTGTAAATGAGTCAACAATGTAAATGAATCTGCAGAAAAACTTTTGTGACACATTGAGCAACAACTTTAAACTATTATTTCACTCGTTTGCCTTTTTGAGTCAGGAATCTAATCTATGTTACCCTAAAAATATCAAAGTGGGAACAGACATACAAACATATTTACAAACTGTAAATGTCGAGTTTTTGGAGACGACTGGATTTCAACCACAAACCCTAAATAAATGTTCATTAAACAGACAGTGAAAAGAAAACAAACCGTCCTCAGTATCAGACAATGATGACATGGGCCATGTGGTGTAAAATGATGCTCTGGGGGTTAAAGTGTGAAACCCTGATGAAGGATCAGTATGTGATGAGTTGGGAGTGAGAATATGCGTAATGACCTTTCCCACAGATGAGTGTCCACTAGTGGATGTTGTGGACAGCAGAGGTGCCTGAGTGAGCGGAACACTGATGAGCGCCTTAATAAAAGCTGTGGTTAATCCATGTTACAGTGAAAGGACTCCAGCTGCAGGCTTTGCTAATGTTGAATTAATAATGCCATTTAGTCTGTGGATATTCTGTCCTGCAGTGGCACAAAACAGACTGAGATATTGAAGGGATAAATGTGACTTAATTCAAAACTGACTCCCCAGTGTCAGCTGTTTCAAACCATCACAATAGAAAAACCAAAAAACATACAAAAAACAAACAGATGTCAATTATTACTTTACACTGCGCAGGAAAATAGAGTAGGCACAGCAATGACAAGCAGGTCAACAACAATTCTGGGTTACAGTTTTAGCTGTGACTCGCTGTAATTTGAATATCATAAGAGGGGTTTATTCTTATTATCACACTTGGTAAATAACCTTCTCTTTATGGTTCTTATGTGTGTCTTTTACAATTACTGCCTACTTCTATTTTCTTTCTTTTATGCCTGTCATAGTCATTTTTATGGCCTGTTGGTTTGATTATTCGCAGTTTTTTCTCACAAACTGACAGAGTCGACAGAAAAAAGCTCAGCACAAACACTGAGCTTAATGACTTTATTAAAGGCAGGCGTTTCCGCATAAAGAGTATGATTGCTAAACAAAGCCAGACTCTCTTGGGTTTTACCCGAAAACACTACATACAGAGTTTATTTCATCCCATACCACCAGAGTAACATTTATTTTTCATTTCTTCTCCATCCAAGGACTATTACTGACCTGCTGGTAGAGATCTAAAGAAAACATGGGAGTAAACCCAGTGCGTTCCCCACTTATTGTAAGTTACTTGGTCAAGCTCAGAACACATGATCTCCAGAGAGAAGGATTACAGAAGTACTAAACTTCACATATTTTCCTCATCTTCCGCGGCTCTAATTAATCAGGGCAGGACTCTACCGAGGGGCTCAGCCGGCCTCTGGTCAATTTGCAGCTACTGGTTTGTTCAGGCAGGCCTCAGCACCGTCAACCATAGATGGAAACTGATGGGAAAATCTTTCATAAGCTGATGAGACGCTCAGCAAATCCCCTGATGTTGCAGTGGGAATATGGCAATTTTTGGCATATGACTAAATGGAATGAGTTAAATAATTATAAGGTTGGTTCGTATTATTGCGCTCGTACTGTCGTTATTCTCACTCTTTGAGAATGGGATGCAGACGGTGGAAATCAGCTTGTTATTGGTATAAAATGTCTTACTATTTTGGAAATAAGCCACTTAGAAATATTGATTTGTAGACTGCTTTGTTTCCTGTTTGTCTTTGCTGAAAGTGTACCTTCAGACAAAAATAACCTCATTTTATACTTTGGAAGATAATAAACACGGGCCACAGGGACATTAAACCTTCTACTATAGAGGGAAAAAAAAAAAACTAATGACATTGAAATGGTTTTTATTCATGTGTGAACCAATGTGGAGCAAAGACAATTAGTCAATTCGAAAGGTGACTGAATTAAAAGTCATTAATCATGAAAGAAATTGAAAATTAATTGATAACGGAAGGAATATTCATTATTATGACATTTTCCAAGTTTCAATTTTGCAGAAATTACTGTTCAGGTGATTTTATGGATACATATCCCAAAAGGCCAGATGTCTGAACTGTGTGGACGCCGTTCAAACACCGAACAAAACATTAGGAAAACAGTTTTTAATGTCATTAAACATTTCCTCGTCCTCGTTGGCACATATTTCACTTTAGTCTTCTCTGTGGAAATGTAAGCTGTGTCTGGCTTTACCAGAGGAACTATTACCTTTTTGTGGCTTAAAATCTTCCATCTGGCTCATTAGTTAATTGTTTCATTTTAGTAGAGTTTCGGGGTAGAACCAGAAAACGACCCTACTTGTATTATCGTTGACTGAACATGCTGTTTGAACTTGTTCGTATTGCGTTCTTGTGTCGACCAGCTGATCCCAGTGCAGTGTTCTGTCAGTTTCTCTTTGATTCCAAACTCCTACACATAATGTCTGTGATATAATATTTTTGGGGCTGAGTGATCCGGCCAAAAGATCACAATGAATTCCAATTTTCTCACCTCTTACAATATTTCCTAGTTGTCTGATGTCGTCATTTTCACAGTTCTTCACTGTTTCTTCAGGAGCAGCACAATAACATGTTACATAAACTTTCCAAGGTGCCCAAGTCTAAATGGAACACTTAAATGTGTCACAGATGGTTCGTTGTAAACAGACAAATAAACTGACCAGCCTCATAACATTAATGCTGCCAACCCACAGTACAACACTCGGGGCAAATTGCTGTAATTACACAGCATTTGAGTCATTTAAAATGAATCTAGGATGATTTGGAAAGTTTGGACACTGCCATTATTGACTTTTTTAATGGCTTCTGAAAAGATCACAGAATATATACTAAACTCATCAGTGATCCAGTTACGTTAAAGGCTGGGTTCAAAATTTGAGCCATGTCTGAACCAATGCACTTCAGGATGTGGTTCAAGCATCAGAAAAACTGTCAAATGAAGTCTGATGCCTTCCTTCTGGGCCTTAGACCTCTTCGTTTATAAGCCTAATGTTTACATCCTGAAGACCTTTTGACCTGTACTAGACACCAACGAAGCTACTTGTAAATTCTTTCTTCATAGGCATTTGTTTGAATTGTAGACACATGTGACACCTTTTCAATGTTCAGCAGCATATGTACATATTACAGATTTTAAGACATTTAAAGCTTTTCTTAAAGCGTCCTCTTCAGCTTTCTCTTATTTGTGTGACTGAGTCTTTGAGTTTCAGCCCTAAATGCAGTTACACAGACACAGTAATTAGATTTACATCAAATACAGGAGGCTTTATTTCTTTTGACCTGCACATAGTGTCAGTGAGCCTTGAATTCTGTGTGCGAGTTCTGAATATCAAATATTTTTGACTGTTCTGTTGTAGAAACAAGCTCTGCGTTCCATTAAAAGAGAAGGGATTTCCTTTTGAAGTATGCCTTAATAATTTGAAGGTAAGGTGAGCTCAGGCCACGGGTGTACGACACTTTTACCTTTGATACAAGACTCAGAAATGACATCTTAGGAAGTACTGTAACCTGAACTTACAATAGGTCTTTTATTTTAGCTACTTTATCCCTTTGTGCTCATTAATAAGTCATGTGCTAGTAAATCACCCTGCCTATAGAAGTGCAAACACATTTCAGTGGCTCCTGAGCAGCACGCTCCGATAACTGACTGCAAATGTTAAATCAAATGGTGCATGTTTTCTTTGGCACTAGTCGCCTCCAGGCTTCAGGCTCTATTGACAATCTGGTAGTATGTTTCAGATTTACTGACTCATGTGCAGCGAACCCTTTTATTTACAGTATGTTAAACTGCGGGATCTGAGGGGAGGAACATCTGGGAGCAATTGAGACGAAAGAGGACAGGACCTCATCATGAATACTGCTGACATTCGCCTACCTTTCTACAGTAGCCACTGGGTGTGTACATGGGTAATTGCTAGTCTGGCGTGCTACCGGTGACAAATGGACAGAAAATAAGTGATGTTCCAGTAGGAAGACATTTGTATGTGTTTGCTTGTCCAGCCCGTCGCCTAATGCAGCAGTACGTCTTCTGCTCAAATGTGACGTTTCTTGAAATGTGTTGTAATAGAAAACCAGAAACAGCCCAAACGTCACATTAAGGAGAACACCATTTCAATTCAATTCAATTCAATTCAATTCAATTCAGTTTTATTTGTACAGCCCTATATTACAACAAGGTCGTCTCATTTCCATGATATGTCACTGTTTAATGTGTATGTTACAGTAATATCTAGTGGTGAATTTGCAGATAGTTCCTTCAACCTGTTCCTCGACGGTGGCGACCAATAAAAATAGTTCAGCCAGTGTCTAGTTTGACGAGTTTGTTCAGGGGATCAAAACTTTGGTCCAACATAGTAGGCGGAGGTTAATGCACCATGATGCTCAGTGACACTTTGTATTTATCAGAAGGAGAAGAGGAGGTTTGGACTCCAGAAACATCATGACAGACTCCCTCTGGAACAGAAACTGCCACAGTACTTCTAAGGAAACCAAAAAAGTATTTTTTCTCCCCTTTTTTTTTAGACTATTGTACACCAGTCCACACTAAAAATCCTGCAAAGAGGATTATGAAGTGGCCACATCTAGCTCCCAACAAACTGGTGATGAGGGTTTTGATCGAAAACAGAATTTTTAAAAACAACCACTGGACTCATGTGTTTGCTGCATTGTTTTGATGTGGTAAACTTTACAATGAAAGAGGTTTTCAGGGCTTTCTCATTATCAGCCAACTTCAACTATAATTACTATTAGAACCCCTAAAATACGCCATTTGTAAAAAGAATTTAAGCTAGATTAAGGCATAGTACACATGATCAGGATGTTACCAGCTCAACCTCTATTAGACGTCTTAATCTTACACATTGATCCATTAAAATATAGATCAATGCCTGCTTTTACTGAATAATCAACATCAATACTTTTACGGTTGCAAATGACTTGCTTAGATACAATACAACACAATACAATACAATACAATACAATACAATACAATACAATACAATACAATACAATACAATACAATACTGACAAAAATCCTGTCAATTGAGACCAAATTTCAGCACCTGAAGATCAAGTCTAATATTACAGATTACACAACTACGTCATTGTTCACCTCCTGTAATGACATTTAATAGACTCACAGTCACATTATCCTAATATTAACCCAACAAACAACTCAGCTCTGTTTCTAAAATACTGAAATACCATAGTACTTAACCCAGATTTTGGACATTACTGTTTTCATGTATTTAAAGACGTGATCTGTAGAAGTCCTCTGAAAAACACATCGTATGTAAAATGAAGATTGTCATTGATACAAGATTGTGAGATTCCTAAAACCTGTCACAATGGAAGCAATAGTTTCCCAACTTTTCTCATATACCCAGACACATCCCCACCACATGCTGATATCCCACTCCTATTATTGCTTATATGCATCTTTGCTGAGTTTTGGGGGAGTTTTTGAGACTTGTATTAACTGTCAAAGCTTTGTAGACTGGCAGGGGGCTCTATCTGTTTACCGGCCAGCTGGAAAGGATGAAAGCAAGGTTGTGATTAAGGCGCCTATGAGGTAGAAGGCAGGAGATAGTTTAGACATGATAAGCTATGGGACCAAGCGCTGTTGTGTACCAGATGGATAGAGATATTGCTTTAGGCTTAAGGCAGGGTAGAAAGATGAAGGGATTATGGCAGCCAATCTCTCTGTCAATAAGTGGTTCGGAGGCAAGAAAATTTACCTACAACAGTATTTCCAAGATGCGGATACAAACACAAACCATTTAACTTTCAGTTGGAAGAGATGTGTTCTTGTTATATCTCCACTATAAACTGATAAACTGGAAATCTGGAAACAGGATGGCTACAGAAGCTTCTGTTATCATGCACGGCCTCTGGCTTCTATGACCTTAAACTGAAAAAGTTAAAGGATAAGACAAAGGAAAATCACTTTTTTTGTACTTTGCATAGTGGCTGTTGGTGTTTGGATATAATGAATCTAAATAGGATCTTTTATATTTTCTTACTGGAACCTTCGGCCCATTATTATCCTGCCATAATATTATTAATCTGACAGAAAATGCTGTATAAACTAAGATTAATGAGATGCAAAGGTAAAACTTTAATGGAAGAAATAAAGGCAGGAAAATATGACACATGTCAAACACAGAGGGAGGCTACAAGAAACGTGGTTTTGAGTTCAGTTGAATAATGCAGAAACCATATATAACAATACGTTCTATGTACACTGTGTTTTCTGCAAAGTTGCAATATATGCAAAACACTCTATATAATTGATAGCAGGTTTTTTAAGGCTAATAAACAATATAAATCCTAGTTTGGTTCCGGAAAAAGGCTCATAAAGCAGCCAGTGTTATTTATGACCAGTTGATGCACACGGATTCTTTGGAACCTCAGAGTTAAATTGGCTTTTATATTGTTTCATTTTTGAATTTAACAACTCATTTACCATTTATACATTCAAAAGAGCAAGTTTAAACATGCAAAAGAGTAGATTCGACAAACGGATGTTATTGTCGTCCACTACTCATAACTTCTCGTCTTTTGCTCCATTTTCCAAAAGATCAAAACAAACAAAGAGAATCTTGTAGAAATGGAATAAACAAGTTTACAGTGTGTTCCACCAATTAGCATCCTTCAGCACACAGCCACACTCCCAAGAATTCTAGGTTATCTGAAAAGTCCCGCCCCCCCACCAGGAACTTTTATCAAGCAAAAACCTCTGTTTGAGGGAAAGTTTTTTACTGGGTAATTTAGATGGAAAAGTGCAAGGTTTTTCTTGGAAAGGTTCCTGCAGTGGAAACAGGACTATGGATGCAACATTTGACATGTTAGTTCTAGATGAGATACCTGAGGTCAGCTCCATCAGCAACATGCAGAGAAATATTGGAAATATTTATTGGAAAGCACTTTGTTCTAAAGGTCTGTACAAATAAATATTGATTGATTGAGAAATGCACAGTTGGATGTTTAGCCTATAGTTCATCTGTCTGCTCTGTTTGTTATTTATCACTGTGATAGAAGCCTGGAAATCAAACATGAACATGAATGAATGATTAAAGTAGTGGTAACCTGCTGATTGTTTTGCTATGAGTCCTTTCATAAATTTAATCTGTTTTGGTCTGAAATCTTAATAATACCTTTCCCTACATGTGAGAAGATGGAGCAGTTTGTGTAAAACGTGTTAAGGTTGTCTGCAACTCATTACTATTTCCTTTTATTTATCTTTTGAGTAGGATAAGTTCGACTTGGGACTGTGAGTTATGTACAAAGAGGGAAGTCACAAAGTAAAAATAAAGACTTACACAATATTTAGTCATTTTTCTTGGATTTGAAAGGATATAAAAGGTAAAAACAGCTTAAAACACAGTTTTGTCCAACAGTGACTTTGTGTTCTTAAAGTTGGTTCAACAGTAGCAGACGTCTCATCATCATCCCATACAACACTGTTAAAATGATAACACTGCTTCCATGTGCTGCTGTGGTGGGGTGGTGAGCTGTTTGCCACGGTGAAACCAGTTGTAACCAAAGCCTCTGACTGTGTACCTTTACACTGACATGCCATTAAATGTGACAGGTGTATTGGAAATGATATTAAATTGAGATTTGTGAGCCATCAGTCACCGCCTCTTGACAGGTCACTGATGAGAATCACAACTATTTCCTGCTTCTCCCCCAAAGGGAAATGTTGCTTTTGTGTGTGTTTGGTGGGGGTTAGTGTTAGAAACTGACATTGACAAACAACATTTGTTTCAAGCGTTGAGGTAACATGTAAGGTCTGTGCTTTATTTGTCCAGTGTTTGTCTTCAGCTGTCGTCTGCAAATCTTCAGAGATAGTGGCCACTTCTCATCCAGCAAGAAAAACATCCATGTCTGTTTGCCTTGTAAATATTCACCACATATGAAACAGACGCTGCTTATTTTCCAACGTCCTTAATTTCCTGAACAGCCTCAAATGTCCAGAATAAAGGCAATCGAGTTCAGAGAAACAGTAGATGTGAAGGTGTCAGCTAACACTGAAAACATCCCGCGGCTCTGCACTAAAGTACCTTTTCCAACTTATCCTCTTACATAACACTAAACAAACACCGCGTTACCAAAGCATGATAGCATGTGAGAGCGGCACATTCAGGTGTGTAAGGGGATACAGTGGATTATTATAATGTTAAAACACTGTTTTTAATACACTTATTTATATAACTCAGAGCCACCCAGGGAGATTTGCTTGGATTTGTGTAGCAACTGTATATATTTTTTTAATGCAGCTTGCATAGAGCTGCAGTGTATGGACACAGGTGAATGTATCGAAGCAAAAGTGAAAGGAAATTGTGCGTTCATGTGTAGCTGTACTGGGGGGTGGGGGGGCTTTGGCCACTACTAGTCAGTCCTTGCAATGAAGGTAAAACAAGTAGCAAGTACATTGTATTTTAATATTCAAGCTTATCTTTTTAAGGGTTTTCTGAACAAAAGCGAATATTTCTCTAACACTATAAGAAAAGATTCTGCATTTAGTCTATCATTCGCAAAACTGGAAGTGTGTATTGACCTCTATGTGGATTTGTGTCATTTGTCTGTAAATATTTTGAGTTCAATAAGTGTGTAAACCCTCTATTATAGGTCTGACAGCCTTCACATCAGCTCCATCACACTGACAGCGTTTGACTGTCATTACAAGAAAAAACGTCAAAGACAGAAGGCTGGAGGTTTTATGGACTATTTTTAGAGCATTCATTAAAGTTGTTGGTTTAAGTGATTGTTGAGTAGATAAGTCTTCACTATACCTCCTTCTACTAATGTTTGTCTTGCTCCATCTGTATTTATGAACTATTATGAAAGATATTGGTTATGATTTGCCTCGGAATATCTGGAGTGCACGGACATGTGACAAGCGAAGTAACCAAAAGGGAGGTGTGGTCCAGTTATTTCAGCCTGAAAATGTAATAGTTATTTCATTGTTGGATGCTCACACAAACTGAAACGTATTGTCTCAATATTTATGTGTCTGTTGTTCGATACTAGAGCTGGATTTCAGCGTGAGTCTGCTCAGTGGCTGTCCTATTGTCCTACTGTATTTGTCGCCTGATTCTGTCGTATCAGGACTGAAAAGCCTTCTGCAGATGCGATTCTCAGTCATCAACGTCTCCAACTGTGGTAAATACACTGTCGGCTCCATACAGAGGGACAATAACAATGGAGGGGAGTGAAGGGGAAAAGGCTTTTCTGTTTAATACAGGGCATGTAGCAGAGCAATTTTAAGACCGTATTGATTAAAATAAAAGATTTTAACCTTCCTCAACAGTCTGACAAACATTCTTTGTGTGCGTAGACCTTTTGTGTCCACGTCCTAATGTAAAAGATGAGCTTACCCGCAGGATCTTCAGATCACTTATCACGAGACATGAGGGTCATTGCACCTATAAAACCCTCTAATGATGTTACAATCGAATTCAGCCACATCCAGGACAAAAGACAGAGGTAGAGATAATAGAGGTTCTGATCAGGCATCTGCTGGTCCACGATGTAATGAGATTGCCGTGGTATGAGTTGATTACGCTGTCATATTGATAAAAAATAATTGCATTTTCCCTTAATCCCCAAGAGGAGCGGAGGTTGTCAGTTTGGAAAATGATTTAATAGAGCAAAATGTGAATTGCACTACATATCCTCTCCTGTGTGCTCAAAGCAACACAGTTATCCAGTGATATCTGACCCGATGAAACACTGGAGTATCTGGAGTGCACCACGTGGATCATTCCAACACCACAGTCCTCCCAACCAGGCAATGCAAGAGGGTGTAAAGACGTAAGTGGCATGTAGACAGCACATTTTTCCTGTCTTTTCTTAGTGTTTAAGCTTAAAATGCAGGTTCTATATAGTGAATGTAGCGACTGCTGTGTGTTCAAAGAGCTACTGTATAAAGACACGACATTTGAGCCCAAAGCAGTTTCATTCTGTTCACTTCTTGGTCATACTATAAACTCTAGGAATTGTTACTGAATTGCACTTCTCGTTGAATGGCTTCCTTTTTTATTATTATTTTTTTCCTAACTTTACATCAAAAGTGCTTCTAAAGTCCCCCTGAGCTTTGTCCTCTGTAATTTCTCTTTTATGTACTTATAGTACCAGACCGCATGATAGAAATAGAACGGTGTAAGTAAAAGCCTGAAATATGACAAAAGTTGAGGATGAGCCAAAGGCAAAGGGGCTACTGGTGAGGTATGCATACGCCAAAATACTGACAAATGAAAGGAATGTATTGTATGTTTTTATTAGACTGCACTTTCATTAAGCTGTCTACATTTTAAAAGGTTCCACACCAGCCTTTAAAAAATGCACAAATGGAGATGAATCATTCCTTCTCCTCACCCAAGAACATTTTTATCATGTTGTACTCGGTGTACAGTCTAAAAAATATGTAAAATCTGACAAGAAGTTAGAATTTACAAAAGGACAATACAGGTCCACAAAAAGGAAGAGGCTTCGAAGACTCCTGATGGAAGTCGATCACAGGCATTTCACAAGATACTTCCACCTTGGTTTCACTGCCAAGAACCAGCAGCGAACCTATGAAAAGTAGAAAACACATAGCATCTAATTTATAACATTTAAAATCAATATTTTTTCATAAAACTTGCAATATACAGTTACATTGAAAGTGTGGTTAATCAATCTGTGTGTATCATTTGTTCTTTTCATATTCAATTGAGAATTCACAATCGGAAAATGATTGTACAATCAAAACAAATGAAAAATTTAAATCAAAAAATGAGTTTTTCATTTTTTCAATTGTACGCACATATTAAAATTGGGGAAAAAGCAAATGGACCAAATGTTAATGTCACGTTTTATGTTGACATTTTTGATATCTGGTTTGGTTTGACCTGAAGTTACTGACGTCTTTGTGTGTTGAGTTGGAGAATCACGGGTTTGCTAGTGTTCTGCCTAATGCTTTCTACGGTAATGGAGTATTTTGTGTTATTCAGAGGCAGCAAACATGTTCATCTCAAAGAGGACGACATGTAAACTGAAAAAAACCCATCAGGATCTTCCAGGTATTGTTGTGTCTAATGCAGAGCAGCCATAGTAGACGATCTTAGTAGAAGACACTTCGTGGAACACATGAAGACGTCAGTAACTTCCAGGTCAGACTAAATGAGATATCAAAAATTTCAACACGCAATCCGACATTTGGTCCATTTGCCAATTTTACATTTTTTACTGTTTTTTTTTTGTTTTTGATTTGTACATGAATAATGAAATAAGTCACTTTTTCATTTTCCGATTGTGGATTCTCAATTGAATGTGAAAAGAACGAAAGATACACAAATTTTCATCAGTCGACCCAAATATTTGGTTTTGTTACATATCTGAAGTAAAATTATGACAGCGGGACCTGGAGTTTTTACAGTAACAGATATTGACAGTTCAGGTAATCCTTCAGTATCGCATTCTCCACAGAAAAGTA
>JAPTYQ010000007.1:1119395-1130825 GCA_029814465.1 Ostorhinchus cyanosoma | reverse complement strand
GGCATCTGATTTCAATTCAACATCCATATGACATCAATCATGATATCAAATTGTCATATTGATGTGGAATTGACATCAGATGCCCACTGGGATCTGATCTACTTCACATGACTGTTGGGATGATAAGTATACGCGCTAAATCAACATGAACCACATAATGAACTACATGAGCAAAGGTTTATTGAAAAGTCATTAGCAAATGAAGCTAAAATTAACAAAATGGTCAAAAACCAGAGTGATCAATAATTGATAAAAATAGCCAATAAAGTGGACAAAAATAAATAAATAAATATACGAAAAAACAGAAAAAAGATTACAAATTTATCAACTGTGGAACTATATTGTAAATATGTAAATAATATGTTTGTACAGAACAAGTACGTAATATCAATAGCAGATTGTCTTTTATATTTCATGTTTCACTTGAGCCTGTATTCTGTACTTTTTTTTATTTATTATTTTGTCGAAAACACGGCTATTTCTCCATGGTGGGATCAATAAAATTAGATATTAGTTTATCTTATCTTACAGAAAAATGTCCAGATTAATAAAATGAACAACAATAATCAACAAAACAAATAAGCCGAAAATAACAAAACAAGTAATAAAATGGACTGAATAAATAGAATAATCTGACCTTCATCTGAACCTTATCATTTTACTCTGAAATAAATGAAAACCAGCACAAATTCGCTATAGGTTCCAGATTTTCTAAAGGGTTATAATAGAAGTTCTAATTTGTGACACATGTGGATTCATCCCTGTCTTTAATCTCATAGATTCACTGAATGTTAGAAAAAGTGTGGACGAAGGATCAACATGCAACAAAAGTCCCTCATAAACGTGGTTCAACCTGGTCTCTTTATGTGTTGAGTTCCACCGTTTATGAAGCTCTTTGTCTGCTGTGATGGGACTGTTACAACCCCACAGACTCATGCCTGTGGCCTGGCCTCGTCCATGTTATGGGTGTTATGTCACTTTTCAGTGATGCCAAATTTAACAGTGGCCTTACAAGCCCAGACTGTAATTTTCCACTAGTTCAATGAGATGGTGTGTGCCAATAGTTGGATGTTCAGAGTTGAACTGATGTACTTAAAAGCCCCCTTTTTTAGTGAAAAGGAGAGAAAATCTCTCTGAAAATAGTTAAGTACCTACCAGATGTTGCTGTGTTGTTCAGTTTTCCAGGAGCCGCTGCTCTCCATATGATCCACTCACTGACTCCATAGACGTGGTTGGCAATAACTTTGTAGTTAATATGAACCCATGGCCTGTGAGATTAAAAGCAAATGAAGTTGTTCCTTTCATTTTCCTGCTGCTTGCAGAAATGAGCCCATCCTGCCTCCTGATGGTAATATAAGTTGTTCTGTCTGATGGGGTCATGAGGTTTGGGCTGTAAATATTATTGGTTTTATTTTCATTCTGAAAATGCACCGGACGAATCCTTTAGGTGTGATCTACCCTCCGTCTGCTGGGTTTTGCTTGGCTTTTGTCAAGGTTCAAGCCTTATAGTAAAATAGTAGAGATGTGCCACTTCACCCTAAGAGTGTGTAAAGGTACATTCAGTTGTTTCATCAGTTTGGGTTGAAATTTCCCTTTTAAAGGCCTTGAAAGCCAAACCGAAGTCTACATATGTTGACATACACATAAACCCAAAAGTGTTGAGTGCAACCTCATCCTCCTCTTTTTACATCCAGTTTAGCATTTTGACACTTGATGTCCATAAAACATGGTGGCAGGGTTAGCTTTGAAATATTGATAAAAATGTACGTCTTCAGTGGTTTCAATGGCTTTCATGGATCTGGTGTTTTCTCAGTGAAGCGTTGGTGTTCAATCACAGTATTTTACCACTTGGTCCACACTCACTTCTGTCCAGTGAAGTTGAAATAAGATGAAATCTGTGTTTACAAAAGGAGAGAAAGGCAGCGATGGTTTGTTCAGTCTAGAAGTTGGACTGTTGAGTAATTTGAATTCATTATGGATACGTTGCACTGTCTTAATGGACATTTATTTGATATGTTTTAGACATGAAACAACAGGTCATTTATTATTGACAGTGTTCAACATTCATTTACTTTGTTACATGAATCATGTACAATTCATCACCTTGGCTTCTTGTTCAATTAGTGAAAGGGACTGAAGTGTAACTAAAACTCAGGTTTCTCTATAGACAAAAACATTATATTAACAATTAGCAAACAGGTTGTACTTTCAATTTCTGTTGAGCAAGAAAGGTCTTCAGAGGAAGCTCTTATTTCCATTTTACATATTAAGCCTCTTTCCATTCCTTTTATAAAGTGAAATCTCATTTTTAAGCAACACTTCGTATGTTTGTAGTGTCACTGGCCAGAAATTCCATGATGAGTTTCAAGTGTTTCATAATTTAAGTTGATAATCTACCTTGTGATGGGAGAGGTTAGTGCTCATAAAGGGTTAAATATGGTACTGACAGCCTTCATTTCCAATTGTTGTTCAGATACAGTCAAATACAAATGGAAATTAGCACTTACAGCTGCAATTGGTGTAGATGTTCATTAATAGGCATTTACTGTCCCTATTAAGTTGATGAATAAATAAATATGACACTACTGCTCTGGCCTATGTCTTAGAGAGTGTTTTTCTTTATATTTAGTCTTTTGCTTTGGACCAAGAGGAGTGAGTTCTAGAAGGAAGGAGTTTCTTTTTATACCATGATTTTGGCTCTAATCAAAGATATTTTTTAAACTGTAGGAATAGGAATCCTTTCATTTATAGCCAAGCGCTCACATTAGTTTAGGATCCACAGACTTTCAGACTTATCTCCTGTTCATGGGACACACCATCCATTTACTGACGCAGAGTGGGCAGACAGCACAGCATGTAGTGTAGGTTTCATGGAGTTGAAAAAGCCAGAGATCATGCACATAATGGATGGAACGATATGGGGAGGGGGGGGGGCTGCTACTTGGAAACTTATGAGTTACTTCCTAACCTCTGTCTAGACGAAGTTAACAGTCCAAAGTGTCATCTGGAATATATGCCTTTTCCACACAGAATCTAATTGGGTTTCTAGTAGTTTGCTACAGAAGATATTTAAAGACATATTGAGTCGATTGGGGGAAAAAAACGCTTTAACAGTGGTTCATTCTTGATGAACTGGATCACCGCTTTCCATCTCAAAGCCTTTCTATTGGGAAAAATAGAATGTGTTTAGGCTTCTTCCACGGGGGAGTCTGCCTCTTGAATTATTCATGTTGAAAATCGGTGGCTTATGCAGTGTGTTATCTTAAACTGTTTAGTTAAGAAATGGATTTTAAGACCAGTCCACAGCAGTGTAGTGATGTATTCCACCATGTCTGAGGAAAGAGTCTGCTGGTAGAGATTTCCCGAGGCTTTCAAAGTATTGCTCTGTATGAAGGTGTAATGAAACAATAACAAATCAAGTCGCCAAAGAAGTTCCCATGGCCTGTAGCACTTGTCACACTTAACCTTCCTGTCCTGACAAATTTTCCTGACAGAGGGCTGTCAAACGGCGTGTCCTCTGAAGCCGCCCTCATTCACTTTTGTCTTGTTGGCACAGAATTAATAGGCAGCCATGTAAAAGCTCCCTGTGAGCCTGTGGGATCAGAGGTTGTTTGGAGGTCAGGTGGAAACCTGTGGAGCTGAAGGTCACCAACACTCTCTGGGAAAACGCCACAATAGGGGCCTTGGCCATTCCACAAATGAACAATGAACTCCATTATCATGTCACCTTTGACCTAGGATACATTTAGCTCTGGTCATTAAAACCTCCAGTGGTCATGTTAATAATGTCTCCTTTGACACAGAGTCTCATTCACAGACTCTGGTAAAGTTAATGTACAGTTCTGCATTGTTGCAATCTGCCTTTTAACAGTTTGGATTCTTTACTCAAGTTTTCATCCATTTGTACTGGAAACTTTAATGAAACTTTCTGAAAAACAGCTCTTTTTTTTTTTAAGTGTGAATTAATGTGCAGTTTCATTTAGTATCATTATGCAAAAAGTACAAATTGTTACATGGAGATAAACTGTAGTTTCATATTAGTAGGAGTTAAATATTTGAACTGCCCCTTAGAGCAAAAAGGCAAAATTAAGTATTTACATTTTACCTGTCTGTAATTGGGTAATATGATGGTACGTCCACTCATTCTGTGGCCAGAGGATGTTGCTCCATTCTGATAACTTTATCAACATTAATTTATGTTCTTTAAAAGAAAACAACGGCTAAAGCAATACAAGTGTCACCTTTTACTGCATAGATATGTTGGTTTAATAGGTTCCAGGTTTTTTTAATTCATTACATTGTGACTCTGTGTTTAAGAATTGAGTCAGAGTGTGTTCAACACTTATCTAGTTCTTCTAGTTTTATCCATGCATAGCTGTAAAACAGAGATAGAATTTATAGAAGGGCCAAAGCATCCAAATGAAGTCAACCAGACCACAATAACTCCTGGAAAAATATTCACTATTTCAGAGACGAGTTCAGTGGAAGTCACTTCTGTTTCTGCATTGGCTTGTTTGTTGTTGCCCCTTCCTTCAGTCTTTTTTTTTTTTTATCTGCTAATTGAAAATGCGCATAAAAACAGCTGGATGTAAACATACTCGCTGCCAAAAATTCTATGCACAGTACTGTTATTGACAGTGTGTGGATACCTGTTGGGAATGATGGGATGAGATACACAACAGTGGCAGCTCTGAGATGCAGCGCTCCAGACTGTGAATGATGGATCAAAACCAGTATAGATGTGTTGGGATGTGTGGGTAAGATTCAGATGTTATAGATGTCGTCATTCTCTTTCTGTAGAAATAATTAGTATTTTTCCACTGAAGTTCAAATTAACGTCCATGTTTTAATGTATTAAATTTGATCCTTACCTATTTCTGACATAGCAATTAGTCTAGAGAGTCTCAGCGTTGACTCTGATGAATTGTAAGATGAGAGAAGTCCTTTTTTTCTTCTTCCTGACCTTTTTATTCATCTCTGCTGAAATACTACACAGCTTGAACTTGTAATAGCTCATGGTAATATGTGTCCTGTGATGAGAGGTTGTAAATAGGTATTGCTTTGTTTTAAGGGGTTGTGAGCCAAAGTTGGAGTGAATGCATGAATCAGTCTCACAGGGGCATGACTTCAATCCCTTTACGTGGATGAGTACATGTGTAAGAGGAAAAAATCAGCAAGTTGCTTTAGTTCAAATATAGAACCAAGAGTCCCTTTATTTTTGCCACAGACTGACTGAAAGACTCAAAGAACCTTATTCTAGTATGATTTTGCTCCTGTTTTTTTCTATGTGGGCTTTGACCCTTTAACAGCTTTAATGAAATTAATAACAGAATGGTAGCAGCAAACTTTTAATCATCAATCTGAGGTCAACTCCGCCCACAATACGGAATATTACTTCAACAGGAATCATCATAGTTGAAACAAAAGCTTGTCCTCAAAGACCCTAAAGATAAAATACCTCATTTTTAGAGTTACAAATATACTCTAAATTGACTGTCAGACTGGGTGAACATGTCTTTGCCTAGGCATCCATCTTACTCTTCTTTTTCAAGGTTTCCGATGTCGAATATATGGAACTTAGCTTCCAAATAAAGCTACCGTTGCAGTGCAAGACACATGAGCAGTCAGGCAGTGGTGGAAAATGACAAAGGAAGGAACTCTTAAATTCTGCTTTTCTGAGGCTGTTTTCAGCCTGTCAATTGGGCTGGAAATGCTTCTTCTTCTTTTTTTTTTTAAAGACTTACAACTGCAGTGGATTCATTTGTGTTGGTCAGTGCTCTGCTGGGTGAGGGTTTGTCTGCCTGAGTGGCTGTTTGGGGTGAATTAAGAGGTAAAACACGGGTAAAACATGAGATTTGTTATGTGATTTCTCATGCCTCACAGCAGGAAGTGCTGAGAGTATGCAGGATGTGAACACTCTTCAATTTGTAGGAACAGGAAAACAGCCAAAACACTGATGCCAATGTTAGAACTAAAACGGCCAGGAAATCATGTTATTATTATTATTATTATTATTATTATTATTATTATTATTATTATTATTATTATTATTATTATTATTATTATTGTTGTTATTATTATCATAGTAGTAGTAGTAGTAGTAGTAGTAGTGGTATTAGTAGTAGTAGTAGTATTCATTGATTCTTTCTTTCATTCATTCATCTTCTGAACCTGCTCTATCCTCTTTCGTGGTGGGGGGGGTGCTGGAGCCTATCCCAGCTACCTATGGGTGAACGCTGGGTACAACCTGGATGAGTCACCAGTTCATCGAAGGGCTGACATATAAAGAGACGAACGACCAATCACTCTCACATTCACACCAATTAACCTATCAGTGCATGTCTTTTGATTGTGGGAGGAAGAACCCACACAAACAAGGGAAGAACATGCAAACTCCACACAGAAAGGTCTCTGGTTGAATCAAACCCAGGACCCTCTTAGTACTCCAAATAAATTAGGTACTGACTACTAGAACTCATACAGAGTCCCTCTTTTTATTTGTCAGACAGATGGAGAAACAGTTAATTATTTTACCTTGACCAGGACCTTCTTGCTGTGAGGCAACAGTGTAATGCACTGCACCACTGTGTATTATTATTATTATTAATTATATTATTATCATTAATTTTTCTTTTTTTTGACAGCGACACCTGGGCTCATGTCTTTTGCCAGTTCCAGGCTCTGCCTCTTAGCGTGAATCCATTATTTCTTTCATCCTCTACCTCATTGTGATCTTAAGTGGCTGTTTGGTCGTAGTGAAATTTATCTTGCTGTAGCAGGTGGTGAAGGGAATCCACATAAGGATGGCAGAGCATATTCCACATTTTTCACAGATACGTTTAAAATGGCAGTGACATCTTGTTGTTTGTGTTCCTCCATTTGTGCTTTGCTCTGGAGATAACTAAACCCTTACGGTGGATTATCGCCTATTTCTGCTCGGTTTATCCATAGTCTGTTGTACATTTCACATACATGATTAAGAGCCTAAATATTTGTCCGTCACCCCCTGCTGGATCTGTCTCTTTGCCTGATGGATAACATGTTCCTCCATCCTCTTGCCAACGTCTGCTTTTAGTGACGCCAGGCTCAGTGTAACTCTTACAACATAATAATGTAAATTGCTTTGGGTACCTTGAAAAGCACTATATGAATCTAATGCATAATTATTATCATTATTATTATTCCGTCATCGACAATGATGATGGTAAATGTGACTTTAATTGGGTGTACGGTGACTTTCCCATCAAAACGTTGTTGTGGAAGGGCTTGTACATTAAACTAAAGTAGAGTCTACAGTTTTCTCTTTCGTCTTTCAGTGTTTTAGGAAAGATCAAGCAATGACGTGAGAAAAACAGCTCTAGGTTATTTCTATGATCAAACCTTGTGTTTAAAATGGTGCTAATCTGGCTAAAAATACAGGTTACTTGAACATTTGTTAACCTAAAATTTCAAGATTTATCGATACATATTGTATGTATTAATATCATCATGGTTTAAAAGTTTGTGGTAGTTTCCAACTGTATCCCTGAAAAACTGCATTAATCTAACTATTTATTTTGTTGGTTAGTTTTCGAGGCTGGCAGCGCTCGGCTTGGATTACAGAAAAGTGACAAAGACTTGGCTTAATACAGACAAGTTTAGGGTTATAGGGAGTGAGAAGAATATATGTCCAACCAAAGTAATTTGACCAAAATGCTTTGGTAGCTTAAACCTACAGGCTTACAGCAGCTGAAATGCAAACTTCAGTCCTTAGTGTCAAAGTTGAAAATAATCCACAATGCATCCCATCCTCCATCACAAAGAGCAGAGCCTTCACTAATGTTTTACACAAATTAACATAAGTCTGTATACTGCAGAAACTTTTTTTTGTTTTTGTTAAAGCAAACAGGTGTTGATGCAGTTTTGGATTTTTTAAGTCATAATTAGCAGTTACACTGTTTCCCACAGAGCTTCTTCTACTGTATCTGTGGTGCTGATGGATATTTGACAGAGTATTACATCATATTATTGCTGTTAACATTAATGTTGAAAAGCTGTTGAGTATATTTTGTCAGTTTAAAGAGAATCTTTGGAATCTACAAGACATACAGTGTCTCTGCACTGTAGCTGAAGACTCTGCCAGTAATGAATGTTTTTTATTTTATTTTAAGAAACATCTCAACAAGCACATATATTGATGACTGGGCAGTAAACATCACATATTATCCATGATTTTAGAGTGTTCCCATGGCTGTGACATGTAGTCTACTTTTATGCATTTATTCACTACATATGATTTATTATCTCAGTCTGCTGTATATGTTGAGACTCACACCACAGATACTGCCAATTCAATATTGTTCCATTTCTACTGTGAGACAACCAAAAAATAAAATAATATAAAAATGCAATTTAATCAGCTCTTATAAAGACTGCATGTTAACCAACTGTCATTTCCAAGCTGTTCCTAAGCTACCGTGCTGACAAACAACTCTTATTTTATGATTGCAACACATGATAGCTGGAAATAAATATGGAATTTATTGATGTTTCAACAACTGATAAGAAATTCAAGCACAGCGCTAAGCTTTGGCTCGTGTTAAGGCTGAGTTTTCAA
The DNA here is from genome assembly GCA_029814465.1 of Ostorhinchus cyanosoma. Taxonomy (NCBI): domain Eukaryota; kingdom Metazoa; phylum Chordata; class Actinopteri; order Kurtiformes; family Apogonidae; genus Ostorhinchus; species Ostorhinchus cyanosoma. The sequence goes on along the minus strand of JAPTYQ010000007.1, from coordinate 1,122,229 downwards.
CAGATGTCTGAAAGCTCAGACAGATAATCAGTGTGACACTGGACAGAAACCAGGAATATTTTTGATGCCAATACATTAAACCTCATTTTTACAACGTTTACTTTTAGTAGAATTTTTAAGAGTGTCATATAAGTGAAATAATGCCGTGGTTATCTATAGGTTTCCATCCAAACACATCAGGTATGAATGCATGTGAATGAGGTTGCAGGTTTATCTAAAAGAGCCTAATAAAAAGAAGCTGCTGGTGTAAAACTCGTCCATCGTAGCACTTGCATGGCCACAACGCTCCCATTTACACCTCTGATCCCAGTGTAAACCTCCAAATGAGCATCAGGCCAATAAAAACCTCCTTTTCATGCACTGAGAAAATTCTTATACTATTGCTAAGCATCGACATGTGTCTTGGAGATGCAGTTCTATCTCTAGTGACAGGGATGGGATGGATTTACAGACAATATTTAGAAATCAAAAAATTACAAAATTACTCAAAGTAGTGCTTCTAAATCTGCAATAAAAACTTTAAAAACATTTGAGGTGTTCATTTTAAAGCTAGAAGCTTATCTTGAAATAAAGTGTTCACTTTTAATTCAATTTCATTTAGAATGGATTGTGTAATACACTCGATGCTATATAATGCAATCACACTAATGTAGAAGAATGGAACAAAAATCAATACAACAATGTATTGCCATATGTTGCAAAGATATTATCAGTTCACCTCAACTATGTATTGATTTCATAAAATGTGAAGGTACAGCAAATAGAGGAGAGCAGGAACAAGGGCCGTGCAATTGCCTTAACAATGAAACTCTGACTTTATTAACTGATTAATGGAACAAAGTGTGTAAAAATGCCAACATTGTCTCCATCAAAACTTTCTCCTGCTGGGATATTGACAGCATCATAAATATTGGGGGGGGGATGATTTTATAAGACAACACAGGGAACAGACTAGGTAGAAATACTTGCTGGAAAATCCTACACAAGTGGGAATTAGTAGATTCAAGTATATGAGACGGCTGAACTCAGACAGTGACATTAAAGGCTGAATTTGGAAAATGTTTCTTTTCAATAGCAAACTCCACACCAAACCATCTAATATTACTTCTTTTAAACACTAGAAAAAATACCTGATCACCGAAGTGTCATTTTTGTAACCATGCTACTGCAACATTGAAATATTGTATATACTAATACAGCTAACATGCTAATATGCTAATCACAATGAGGATTTCTCAGATAACACACTGGATGAAGAGATACAAATATACACAAGCAGGGTATTTACCGTCTTTGTCTGTTAACTGGTGTCACACAATGCATCAGTAAAGCAGCTACTGCCGTGTTGTGTGAGTTAAAAGTATTGTTTTCATCTGGGGAGTCCGGCAGCTTTATAACAGAGCTATAAAAATGTCTGTCAACAGCAACGTAAAACATAAAGCCACCACTTAAAGTCATACTGACAGACTCTGAAAGATCTGCAGTTTGGCCACAACCTTTTGTTGAAAGGCAGCTCACATCTGCTGACGATAGGAGTTCGTTTTTCAAACGTAATATACATATTATATTTTCTGAAAGCACACCAATGGATATTGGATCAATGTCAGTCAGGTTGTAAAGAAACATATAAACAACAAAGCTTAGCTCAGAGATGACGGTAGCTAACATTGGCAAACAGATGGTGACCCACACAATATAAACATGAAACTTTTATGAGTTGAAAGGATGTTTTGCAGGCTAAACTGGTTGTTTGTTTATTTCCCATCTACTAATTTTATCTACTTTTCTTTAAGCTAATTGATTTAATTGTCTTATAGTAAACTATAAAACAACAAATACAACACAGAAAAGTTGAGTAATCAATGTATAAAGTAACCAAATGCTAATTGGTTGTATGCAGACTTGGTTGTATTAGTGCTGTGAAATACATGTTAACATGAAAGGTGCTGCAGGCTTTTACCTACTGACGTATATTTGAATCTGGCTGTCTCATGTCTGTATAAGTTTATATCTTAAGTATTTCAATCTGAACACCAGGGATAACTTTGATGTTAAAAGTCAGTAATTGACACCATGAACCCTGCTACTTCTCACCACATTCCTAATCTAATTCCAGAAAATCCACAGGGGAGTGTTTCCCTCCAGAACTGACCACATGGAGCACAGCCAACTAAACAATATGAGAGTCTGCCAGCTGAAAGCTTCACACCGCAATCCCCATAACCTCTCTGACTTTCACTGGAGATATTAAGCAAAATCAATAGCCCACTTCAAAGTAAAACTCCATTTGCCATAATATTTGCAACACCCGATGTATTGAGAGGATATTAAATGGTCTCTGTCTGTGCATTCCACAGAGGAAAAACAACAGATGTAGCAGATAAATTCCTATCCAACCTTAATAAAGACAACTTTCCAAAGTTTGGAGTTTTGTGAAGAGGATGAATGACCAACACCAGTATTTTTGTTGCTTGGTTTTCTACTGTAAATTGCAATAGGGTCGAGTCCATGTTTGAGTTCCATGCAAAGGTCAGTAGTTGTCTGACTTAGGATCAGTGAAGTGAGTTGGTGCAGCTGGAGCATTGTTCCTTAAATGCACCGGCCCGATTAGACCTGGTTTGGATGTGGATGACCTTTTGTTTCATGGCATCATCACAGCACCGTCAGTATCCGCAGCTAATATTGGGGAGATAGGATGACAAAGCTCAAACCACTGATCATATTTTCATGAAATGAAAACCTTAGTTCACAAAAACATTGTAACCTATTGTATCCAAGTTCCAGAGCTTTGACAGTTTTAAGGGTTGTTCAGCTTTATCTCTCAGGTCTTATGG
>JAPTYQ010000007.1:973273-984998 GCA_029814465.1 Ostorhinchus cyanosoma | reverse complement strand
ACACAGCGACAAACCGTTCTGCGCAGACTCTGATCAAACGGACCAGAGTTCAGTGGATTCTGACACAGGGCACATGGCACTGGGTAGCAATCAACCACCACCTTCAGTCCTGTGTAAAAGTCTGTGGTCCACGTCGATGTCAATACAAAACAAAAGGAGGGTCATTCTATTTCTTCCTAATCTACGTGTTACACCAGTAAGCTTAGTTGAGTCATCAAGTATCAATGTGATGAAGTCAAACAAATATATAAGGAACTGTGAATGCATTCTCTCCTGTTTTAATTTCAATACAAAACTAAATGAGGGCCATTTTATTTTTCCCTAATCTGTGTATTACACCCATAAGTTTAGTTTCTAGAACCCATTAATTCCCATGAGTCAACGTGCTAGTTTGTTATACTTTGCTTGTGTTTGGGTATGCTAATGTATTTCATACTGCTGGAAGGTTTCAGAGCATCTGTGTGCGTGTATCTGCAGAGTTCTGAGAAATTGAGAAGTTTTTTAACTGGCCAATTTAGTACCTACAGTTAAGGAATAGTCCCATCTCCACATTAAGTATCTCGGCAAGTTGATAAGACCATTAATTTGGGAGATATGAGTCATTTTGGAAACAACAGCCTCACAGTCATGTTGTTCAGTTGAGCTGATGCACAAGTACCACCCTGCATGACAGGACATGAAGTTACAAACCAGAACAACTTCAGTCACAAGATATCAGTATTAATATGAGCCGTGGAACCAGGGGTCAGCGCTCTAGTGCTGTATGTTCTCTGACAAAAAAAGCAAGAAAAACCCAAAACCTAATTGTGACTGAGAAATATGGATTGTTGCTTCAGTTTGAGCTAAATTAAAACCCAGTGAAATGGAAAATACTCAAAGACCCAGTTTTGGAAATTAGAGTTGAAGCAGAACATCAAGCCGGAATGATACCAGGTTATCCAGAGACCACATACCTGCACAATCCTCACTGTTCTAATTAGGAAACACTCATCTGCATCTGAATACACTTTGAGTCTCTGAGCCAACGATATGTCAAACCCAGGTATGGAAACATAAGTAACTGGGGGGTGACGCATATTTTTGTGATTGACATTTAGTCTTTTTGTGTCAATATTTGCTCTTTTCAATATTTCTTTTCTTTCTATTTCAGTTCATAGTACTCAATAGGTACTACAGAAGTTCTATCACAGTTTTGTTACTATCATTGCAAACAGCACTGACTGAGTTTACGTCTCATTTTACAAAAACATGAAATATTCTAATTAATATCTGTTTTCTTTTCTCTCTTTTTTACGTGTCCTGCTGCTGCTGCTCGGTGATTTCTAACCTTCCCCATGTTTTCACTGTTTCTCCTTAAAGGTAAGAATGTGATCTTTTCAACTACTTGTTCTATTGCTGTGCTGTAGGCTCTGTTAAGAATAGGTGCTTTGTAAAAAAGCATTTCTAAATCTACACAGATTTATTAAAATGGAATTGTTTCAGATGTGATAAAACAAGATTAACTTCATCTAAGGCCAGAGATCCAGGGCTTCTGGACAATAATCCTGAACAATGTCTCTGCAGAAAAAAACATGCTTGTTTTTGAGGCGCCCCGTATTAAGCAGTGAAACAATCTTAAATTAATTCTGCAGTTTGAATTGGAGTTAATCTCCGTAACCACAAAACCCCTCCACAGCCATTAGGAATCAGCCTTTGAAAACAATCACAACCGCTCTTCTGCATTGACGTTTCTCAAACTCAGAAACTGCAGAGATGAATTTATCTGCCTGTGATTATCCATCTAATATCTCTGCTTGGGCTGAATTAAAGGCATATGTGAATAATGTTTTTCATATGAGCCCTCATATGTTGGGTCTTTTTAATGGTCACACCATTGAATGAAGTGGAAATCACAGAAGTGAACATGATGTGAACATGATGAACTCGTCTGAAGCATGAAGCCGACAGACTCTGGGGACTCATTCCTTGCTCTGTCACAGTCTCCTTGCTGCTCTTTTCTTCATTTATTCCACACAGAGCAGTACATCTGTCACAGATCACCAAACAGGACAAAAATCCTTTCTTTTTTTTTTTTTTTTGTAGTTTTGTAATGAAGTGGGAATGCACAAAGAGACTGAACTATTTCTGGGTGTGCAAGCAGCGATTGTGAATACTAAACTAAGCCTCAAACTCTCTGAAAGTTGAATATTTGGGAGATACAGTTCGTTGCTTGAAGCACATCTGAAACAAATCTAGACCTTATTGTAATCATTGATACCGTACAGACAGAGACTATGTATATATAGTCTAAGGAATGACGGGAGCGGTTCTGTTCAGCAGCACATTGCACTATTGGTGTCATAATGGTGGAGTTGACAAGGTTTGTGTCTATAGAGAAATTGAAATCAAATCTGTCCTCACTCTTACCTTTTTCCGCCAACAGGAAAAAAAAAAAAACAGCCTAATTTGGAACTTTTCAGAGAATTTAAACGAAACCTGAAATAGTTGAGTACCTGTGAAAGTGGTTTGTAAGTGGAACTCAAATCTAACAGATTAACGGTCATATTCTATAGATTAGAAAGAGTAGATCGGTGAGACGTTCACAATAGTTCAAGTCTAAGAAACTCACAAAGAGAGAAAAAAGAAGAAAACATTATAGTAATTTTAAGCACATTTACAATAGTTTTTGTTTGTTTGTTTTTTGCATGCTTGCCTACTCAAATAGTTTCTAACAAATTTACATATATTCAAATATATTTACCTCACTATAGGTTCACTTGTGCATTTAATCTCTTTAGTCATGTGTCAATCCAAAGCATTTTTCCTTAAAAGCAGGAACAGTATTATCAATATGCAACAGCCTCATTTTTTCCTGCTTTGTCTGGACATTATCATATCTAAAGCTCTACTGCTTTACATGGCTAGATTACTACCTACTCTAGGGCGCCGTTAAGGGTAAACATGACAAATTCATGGAGCCCAGCATTTGTGAGGAGCACATTGAGCAGTGGAGGGGGCCCAGTGGATACAGGTTAGAAGTTGTGAAAATTTAGTTCAAGGTCGGCTGTACAATACAGGCGAGAGTTGGGCATTGAAAGCGTGTAAAGTTTCACTTTCATTTTACACCAGCACAAGTTATGTTCGTTATAGATCCCCCTTTGCTCCAACAGATCGAGATGATACTGAATTTAATGAAGGATCCACAATGTTTACCTTCCATGGGGCCCAGAACTGGTTGTACATTCTATAAATATGGTATTGTTTGTTTCTAGCATTAATGTCACTACGCTTGAAATCTATTCAAGTCTGTTTAGAGTCAGTGTTACGGTCTTTGCATAATTTTACATTAGACAAATTGTTGCTTGTAGTTTCTTAAGTAGATTTTTTTTTAAATTCCCGTTTAATTCTGAGAAACTCATGAAGAGAGAAAAACTAATAAATAAAGACTTCAAGGCTTGGTAGTCGGTAGCTGTGGCCTCGGGCAGAGGGTTTGCTCAAGGGTTGACTTGTCTGGAGGGTTGCTGGTTTGATTCCCCAGACTGGCAGAAAGTTGTTGGCTGATGAGCACTTAACCTCCATTTGCTCCCTGGAAAAGAATCTTATTCTAATCTTAAACAGCACATGAAAAATGTGTGTATTTACAACTATGTTTCAGGACATTTTTTCACTCAAATCACTTTTAACAGTGATGTGAAGTTGTCTTTTATTACAGTACTCCTGAATTCAAAAATGCCAATAATATAGATTTGAAACAAACCCAGCTCCAGTGTAAAAATGCTATTTTACAGAAACTACCATCACAGGCAGTTTGTAGCAGCAACGTTGCACCAAATGTCCCAGAGACCTGAACAGAACCACTTCAATACCCAAAGCTAATTAGTTGGAACAGGTCTGTGTTTGGTACTGAGTCTGTGTTCACAGGTTCTGGGTAGAAAATGAAACGTCTGTTTGTGGTTCCAGCATGTAGCTTCCCCTTCGAGTGTCATAGTGCTATCATTATATTCATATTTCTACTACATTTCATTTGTAGATTCATAATCAGTGTTTTCAGTTGATGTACCTCATAATTACACACATTTCCAAACTGAAACAGGACAGTGCCTCTGAATGCTGAGCTAATCTGGACTCCAGTGAAGTGCACGTCCCTTTCCTTAAAAATAATATTCAGTATTCTTAAGCCAGACCTACCATGTCTCCGCTAGAGCTGTTATTTGCGGTGGAGGACGACAGGAAGCCATAAACAAAATAAGTGAAGCACTTAAGCGACTGTGCCAAGTACAACAGGCCTTCACTCTAAACAAACAGCGGAAAAACACACAGAGTTCATCGCTGCAGTTTCTTCCATTTCCAAGTGTCTTCTGCTTCTGCTGGATCAAACACTATTATGAAACAAAGCAGATTCAATTAGACAGATGCAAGAATAGGAACCAGACACACAAACCGCAAAAAGGAATATGGTTTTCCTTTGTGCCTTATCTCCCAAGAGGCTGCTACTGCAATCCTGGGTCTAATCTCTTATTTGTTTCTACCGCCTTTGTTTTCCCTCGTGTCCATCAGTCTTTTCCAGTGCAGCTGTTTATCTCAAATTCAGGGAAATGTGCACGAACACCTGAGGCTGTTTTAAGGGAGGGATGGAGTCCTCTGGCCCACTAGAACGTCTAAGCAGCTCTGTTTCACAAAGCTTTGCATTGATTTTGAACAGGGCCTGCAGTGTGGTAGCCATTACCAATGCTGGCAACGGATGCCTCATTCTTCTTTTGCACAATCCTAAAAATGTCATACGTGTCAGATATTAGGTCACACTGGCATGGCAACAGTGGAAGCACCAGCCTGCAGCCAGGTCTGGTTTTTCCACATCACTACTGAACTCTAGATTAAACACCAGCAGACCACAGGGACTGTTTATTACAAAGAAAACCTCCCTGAAAAACTTAATCTCCCTCTACAGCCTCCTTCAGGTGCACAGGATGTTTTTCCTCTGAAATCAATCACAGCTGCTTCACTTCCTAGCATTGAAATGTCCAAATTCACACAGGTCCACTTATCGCTCTGCTGCATTGCACTTAAATGTCATTTTACGTCCATCTACTCCGCGTTGGCAGTGACTTCTGCTGACTCAGCTCAAACATCACCCTAATTCTGCTCCAACTTTGAGGTTTCATTGTAAAAGCGTTGTTTCTTGAGGTATCTGGGAGTTGTTTGTGTATGTATTGTACAAGGGGAAGCCACAAAGTAGTGGTGATGCCTTCAGGTGCACTGAGCACAAGAAAACAAGCAGAAGAGGCCGTTGTTATGAAATAAATGGGATTCTGAATATCGCTTTTGTCCTCAGTTTTATCAGTCTCTCCCTTAGTGTGAAGTATTTGGTAGATTTTGGCAGGTATATATGGTATTATATGTGTGGACTGTATATTATTATTAGTGTTTGGTTTTGTGCAATAAATCCTTAAGGAGCCAAAAGTTCCAGAGTTCTAGTTTCAGAGCTTTGTATTGATTTTGTGTGTTTGTTTGGTAATCTACTAAAATGCAAAAGATTTTATGTAATGCTTATACCTCTGGAGGGTTGCAGGGAGGCTGGAGCCGGTCCTACCTCCCACTGTGTGAAAGTACGGTTCGCCTCAGGGCTCGTTATCAGTGGCTACGAAGCACAGACTAATTTGACTGCAGGACTGTCTTGTCTTTATCATAACCCATGAAGACCTAAACATCCACCACTGACCAAAAACATCTACTGATGTAAAATGTTTAATACCTGTTGATCCACTAATCCTATCCATACATGTAAATAATTGGTGCAAAATATAGTTTGTCATCTTTTCAAGGTCATCAGATCTGACCCATGTGGATGTTCAGAGGCTCCACAGTGAACACGGAAACACCATCATCTTCTACAACATTGATTCACCAGTAAAATCCATAGAGTTTGACAAATGACAGTGGATTCAGACACTTGGTTTTTCATTCACTTATACTGGATACAGGATACTTCTAAAGGGTGTAAGATATTGAATCTCAAGGACCAGGATTGGAGACCCCTGACCTACATGATCAGTAAATGAAATGTAGGATAATACCTGATATTCACTAAAAACACAAAATACAAAGGATAATATGATAATAAATTGTGATAAATCAGTTCAATTCAATTCAGTTTTATTTGTAGTCCTTCATCTCACAGGGCTTTACAGAGTTAATTAGATGTAAACAAACAACAGTCAATCATGGTGCATCGGTGGCGTAGAAGGCTGGAGAGTCGGTTTGTGACCACAGGGTCACCGGGTCCATTCCTCAGACTGGCAGAAAAGTTGTTGGCTTAATGTGCCCTTGAGCAAGGCACTTCACCCCCTATTTGCATCTGATATAGCAAGCCCACCGTTCCTAGTCTGCACTGTGTGTGGTGCGTGTCTATACACTGACAGATAAAGATTCTTAATCTTAAATCACTTAAGGAAGGTTAAAGAGAGAGAAAAGAATCTGTTGTGAACTGCCACAGACGTAGGGCAGGTCTTTATGGGTTAATTATGCTCACATTGCATCCTCCAGACTTTGGTGACTATCTCTTCAGGATTTCCTTAAACTTGTGATAAAACAAGCTTGCATTTATTCAAAAAGCAGTAAAGAGGTCTACTGTCAGTGATACCAGCGTAGAGTTGCTGTATTATGACCTGCAGCAGCACCAGCACATGGAGCTGAAGTCCTGGAACTGACTGACCGACTGACAGGGTGACTTATGCAGTTGTTTACAACTAAAAATACCCACGTTATTTTAACACATGATGGATAAGGACCAGATGTTGTCTACCTGCATTCCTCCTTCAAAATAATGCACTCTGCAGAAGCTTTAGTCCTCAACCTGCTGCTAAAACCTAATGTAATATATTCATTAGAGTGTTGTTCAAGATAATGCCTTGAATTTAAATACGCTGTAAGACATTTTAGTTCAGGAGCCACATTCAGCTCAATAGGATTTCATGTGAGTCAAACCAGTAAAATAATAACAGTATAAAAAGTAAAATTACATATGAAAATGTTTACATCTACCAACTATCCTTTGAAAATATAAATAATCTTACTTACTTACTTAAGTTACTTAAGAAAACTAAATGCTATTTGAACAGGTTATTACAGGTTATTCATATTTTTTTGTAAAAGGATAGTTTGTGAATGTAAACATTTTCATGTAATTTTACTTTTTTACACTAAAACACAGACAGTTGTCATTATTTCTAGGTTATTATGATAGTATATTACTGGTACTTGAGATCATATTGGTCTGAAAGTGGAACATGAACTACAATGATTTTGACACCATTGACTGTTCATATCACCAGTGTAATTTCTACATTTCATAAATCCATCCTATGGGGCACACAGGACCCTTTGGTGGGCCACTTTTGGCCCACGCGCTGCATGTTTGAAGCTCCTGCTGTAGGACATTCAATGAGCTAAGTGGGTGTTTCTAAGAATAATCATCCCCTGGAGATACGTCCAAGTGTGTGATCAGAAGCAGATGCTGAGCAGGAAGGTTGATTGGTGTCAGCGTAGTGAGGAGGGAGTTCTGACCATCGTCTGCAGCCTCAAACCGGATCAGAACAGCCACTGTCAGGACCATCTGACACATGACCGCTCGTCTCAGCGTCACTAGAATGACAGTGTCCAATTAAGGACGGCTTAAAGCCTCCACTTCAATCACATCCTCGACGTCATTATATCATCTTCCTCTCTTCTTTCTGCAGTTTTCTCCTCTCCCTGTTTCCTCCAGAAGTCTGTCCTTTCTTGTCATGGCCTTTCCTTCCCAGCCTTCTCATTATCATCCCTCCTCTTTATTCTCTGAACTCTGTTCCTACTCAGGCTTTTATCTGAGGTCACTTTCACAGCTTCAGTGTGACTCTATTGGCACAGATGAAAAACTAACATAACATTCTTTCCTTGTAACTTGGACCCATTTCATGTTCACACTCACTTGAAACAAACACACCTGTCATTGGAAAACTGTCCCAGAATTTGTTGATGTGATAAAAAGTCATTCAAACGGATTCATATGTCGAGTCAAAAACACAGTTTCTGTGGAGTCCATGATTGAAACACCTTCCTTTCATTTCCATTGAGAGCTGCACATATGCATTGTTCTTACATGGCCAGATCTCCACATCTTTGCACCCTGAATCCATTTCCATTCTGGAAGAGAGGAGGAAAAAAAGACTTGTGGTTTGTCTGTATTTCTTTAAACTAATCACAACCATAGTGGGTTATTTTCAAACCAAGTTTGAAGCAGTGGTGCTTTTGTAAAATGTATCGCAGGGAACTTCACAATGAGGGTGTTTGTCTTGAAATGATTCCTAATTTATTTTCCCAATTAAACAATTCAAATCTTTGTTATAACCTTTTCAAAATGATAACACAGATAATGAAAGGGGAAGAGGATGCTGACTGAAATAATCAGTGTTGGCTCGTTCCAACATGGGACAAACACTACATGTCCAGGACTGAAGAAAAGATGCACTTGGACACAAATCAACATTTGGACTGTCCAGAAAAAGAGGAATTAAGGTGGGAGACATTAGAGAAATGAAACTCACATTTATTCATTTATTCATGCAGTTGCTTAAAGTCTTAGATCAAGTCAGTGAATTTAGGTTATTTTTTAAAGGGATATCAAGTTTGTAGAGTGTTACTTGAGTGCCACACAGGAGTTGACAGCATATCACTTAGAAGGAAACTAAGAGGACTGTCAACAGCAGTTATCAAATAAAACATTTTTGTGACTAAGAATAAACTTTATGTGGGCAGGTTTCTGACCCACATGGAAGAACCTGCTCAAAGAAATCAGACTTACTGAAGCATAAGTGTTTTCCTCAGTCCTGTCGGATAGTTCATCTCCTGTGGATGCCTTAGGTTGGCTTAGGTTGTCCTCTCAGGCGGGCTTTCAACAGTCCCCCTGAAGGAAGACGTCCAGGAAGGTGTTCTGATCCGGTATCAGAACCTGAACCAGAACCACTTCCACTTATTTACTTCACTTGAAAGGAGCAGGACTTTGACTCTGAGCTTCAACTTATCTGTAGTTTTGAGCTTTAACACCGTGTGCAGACGGGTTCACCTGTTGAAGGAGGTTTATATGACAGTAGGTGTGAATTAATGTTATTGGACTGAATCTTAATGCAACAGTAGGAATGATTCAACTCTTTTATTCCCAGATTCTCTATGAGCATCATTTACCGAAGGGAAAGGGCAAGAAAATTTGCAATCAGGTATAACTGAAACAAATACTGTAATTGTAAATGTATGTTTAAAATACATTGATACCAACTTCTCATACTACTCTTTTCTTTTCTTTTCTTTTCTTTTCTTTTCTTTTCTTTTCTTTTCTTTTCTTTTCTTTTCTTTTCTTTTCTTTTCTTGAGTAAAACACATCTATGATTTGTCGTGTTTAAAATAAAATGATCTGATCATTAAAAATGTGTATTGTTTATAATACTAGTACAAATAAAAATATGATAATAAACAAACCGATCTAAATGAATACATTTCAAAACATCTTTCCCTGAGATGGCAGGTCAATTAGAATACTACTTTTGTGTAATCTACATAATGTTTTGTGTTATTATGCTGTGGCATCATCATGCAATGGCCTCACAATGTCATTTAGCAACTTTTAGCAACAGATAGTAAAAAATGAGTTGGCAACACTGCCCTGCTGATAACCCAATAAAATGTCCACTTATCTCTTCTAGCTTATCACTTATGAGACTCTCCTCACTCCTGACTTTGAAAAGTGGTCACGTACCATTTCCTAACACAACACGAACATCACTGTGTTTGTTAGTATGTGTCACCAAACCTACCATTTGATTTAGAATAATTATGTCGATTCTTTAGCAGCCGACGGCTCCTTTTCCTTCATTACTTGTGTATTGTCTGTTCATCTCTATCGTTTTGTTCTTCATGTCGAGAACCATTTGAAAAGGAACAAAAAAGATGGGAAAGGATGGCAGAGAAGCTTGCATTCCCCACTGTGGACAGACACAGCCAAACAAGGTCAGAACAAAGAAACAAGTGGAGATAAGGTAGAGCTCCAGCTGTACGTTAACAGCAGCCACTTTTCATTTCTTTGACAAAGCCACTGACCTGTTCCAAAGGCAGATGGAGGAGAAATGACAGCTGTAAATTACAGTGGGAGGCTTTTAATTTGCAAGTCTGCTCTCCCTCGGAAAACAGCTCTGTTTGTTTACGCCACTTAGGTCTGTTCCTCTGGATCTGGGCCAGAGATTCAGGCTCATTCAGGCTCATTCAGGCTCATTCAGGCCTTCATCCAACTGATTTTAGAGGTGAAAAGAAAGAAACTTCAGAATCTGTGTGTGGACTGTGTTTAACCATATATGTTCATGGCATGTAGAGATCAGGAGTGCAACTGTTCCTTTAATGTTGTAATAATCCTTTTACCTCCTACATTGATATATCATAACTTGGAATTTATTGTATATTTAATATAATTGTAAAAGTTCAAGATACAAACTGATCTAAGTTCAGTGCCCTGCTCTGTCCATTTCCACTGAATGAGACATCTGGAACAAGCCTTTACACTGAAAGATCATTGTATTAAAGTGATTGTATTTCATGATAATCTGCCCAGACAGATACTAGGCTGTGCTTATCTGAAGGAAATTGTTATCACCCTTCAAATGGATTCTTGATATTCTCATTTTGCATTATTAACAGTTTTAACTGTTTCAATGTAATATTGACTGTAATCATTATTCTTTCTTTCTTTCTTTCCTTCTTTCTTTCTTTCTTTCTTTCTTTCTTTCTTTCTTTCTTTCTTTCTTTCTTTCTTTACTGTCATTAATTCAAATGCAGCTTAAGCCTTTTTTAATTTCATGCAGGCTTTGCCAGATTTTTGCCTCTAATTCCAACCCTAAGTCTTGGTTGGTTTTATCTGTTGCATGTAAATAAAAAATATGGCTCGGCACAGTGGTCTAATTATTTGATTTACCACCTATTACACTGAAGGCTTTAGGTTAACTTGCTAACTTGCACGATTATCTATGTAGGGAAATTTGGTCTTTGCATTTTGCCCATCCTAATACACTTACAGTACCTAGCATTACGATTAGTGATTAGCATTAGCACTTAGCACATCAAATGACCTCGGGAAGCAAGTCTAGATCTTTATTATATATGTCATAAGAAAAGAAAAGACTTTATTATTCCCACTCTAGGGAAGTGTTTACAGCAGCAAAAATACAGAAAATAAAGTGTACAAACACAGGCAGAAACATTCAAGAGTGAAACATGAAATTTAAAAGATAATCTGCTAATAATAATATCTGATAATCTTTGTGTCACATTTTTTGTACACACTTACATATTATTTACATATTTGCAATTTGACAGATTAGTTACATGACAATTTTTTTAAGGTCATATTAAATTAATAAAAATTAATTTATGGGCATTCTGAATAGTTCAGCAAGTGAAACAGTTTTCTTTAAGATAATACAATGCTTTTATTGTCCCACAATGGAGGAAATTTGCATTTTACAGCTGGACAGTATTAAGTAGAATAATAGTAAACAAGAGAGAACGCAAGAGCTACTGCAAGACCACTTTATGATATGAAAATGTTGTATGGCATTAAAATCCATCCATGCTGTCCATAAATACATACTGTCCATACATATACATACATACATACATACATACATACATACATACATACATACATACATACATACATACATACATACAT
>JAPTYQ010000007.1:938259-948930 GCA_029814465.1 Ostorhinchus cyanosoma | reverse complement strand
TTATTTCATTTGCTGCCTGTACCCCCCCCCCCCCCCCTGTCTCCTCCCTGTCTGTTTGTTTCGTCTGCAGCTCACTGTTGACTTATAAACAACTGTGTGTTTTTATCTAAACCAAAGGAAATGGCAGTTCAGGTTCTGCTTCTCACTCAAGTCTGTAATTTTTTTTTTCTTTTGTAACAATTGGATTTGTTCCTCTTCAGCAGTGGCTCTTGGAGTAATGCCATGCCTCCCCGCCTCATGTTGTTTTGTAGTAATCTGATATTCCTATCAGCGACCTCTGTTATCCTCAGTCACAATGACTTTATCTCTGCAGCTTTAGCAAATTAGCAAAGATTTCCCTTCATCTCTTGTTCCAAAGCAGCTGCACTGTGCTGAACTCATATGGAAACAGATCTTAGTTGGTTCAGGCTTTACCTCAAGTGGCACCATGTGTATGTTGCCACTTGAGGTAAAGCTGAACTGCACTCTGCATTTATATTCTTGGCTCGACTTGTGTTATTGTGATTTTCATGCATGACGTCCATGTTTGTGGACATGTTGTTTAAACTGACTTTCCAAAGGGTTATAAAGTCGATGTTCTCCAAACCACATGGGGGCAGTCTCTGTAGACTCGAAGCAATACAATGAAAATATGTATCATCTTAGTTTTAGAATTTTGACTGGTCTGTGATCTCATAAAATTTAAATGGATGCTGGTGATGACCATGTGCTAAATGGTCCAGGACTGTCTGTAAAAACTACTAAAGATGGCTGAGCCAGGTGAAAAAAATATTAGTGTGTAGAGGAAATGGTGTTAAACAAATATCTGCTTCTAAAAATAAAATTTGCTGTAAAATATTGCACCCTGAAAACACATGTGGGCGCCATGCATCAAATGACTAATATAAATATACAACAAATAAAAGTCTAAAATCTTCATTAAATGTAATAATATACTAAATGTCTCATTCATAAGGTTTCGGCATCTTTATATGTCTCATAAATGTTAATATCATTGGCTTTGAAGCAATAATGTTTCAACAATTAAAATAAAAGTAGCAGGTAGTATCATCATAACTACATGTATTTCTCTCTTGTATGTGTTTGTACATCTTAACCTCTTCAGACCCAGCTATGGCTTTTCTATCCTCACACAAGGACAAAAAATTCACAGCTTTATACAAAAAAACCCCACCAAAAAACCAAAACATTTTAAAAATGCATCTTGAAAAAACTGTCGAGTCATGATGTTTTGAATATAAGCAATTATTTAATTAAGAAAGCCAAAGCTTGTACTTTTCTGGGTTTCAGGAGGCTATAAAGACATTACACTCTCATATTGTTGCATTTTTTTGTCCAGGGGTATTTTTTTGATTAAAATTTTATTTATCTTTTTGTAGCATGGTGACACTTAAATATCTCCTTAATAAAACCGTTTTAAAAATAAATAAATAAAAATTAAAGTGCATTTCACCTTTAGCCTAATTTTGAAAGGATTAACCTCATGTAGAGTCCAGGTCAGTTTGAGGGACATTTACTGTGTAGCGTGTTCAGGCCTCATGGGCTGTTGATGCAGTGGTTGTTGTAGTATTCCTGTAACTGTCTGGTTGGCGGTTTGTATCCTGTTCTGTCCTAGTCATGTGTCATCACGACACGCCACCCACCTTGCCTCCAGTGCAACTACTCACACTGGTGTATGAATGCGTGTGAATGTTTGATGGTGGTGGGAGGGGCCATTGCTACCGTTTGGCACCCACACTTCCGTCAGCTGACCCCTGGGTACCCGCGGCTACAAACGTAGTTAACCACCAGCAGAGTGTGAATGTGTGGATCCATTGTACACACTTTCCGTATGAGTTCATAGAAAAGCGCTAACCCAAATCTAACCTATTAGTATTAGTATTAGTATCTTTATTATTATTATTATTATTATTAGTATTATTATTATTATTATTATTATTATCATTATTATTATTGTTGTTGTCGTTATCATCATCATCATCATCATCATTATTATTATTATTATTATTATTATTATCATTATTATTATTATTATTATTATTATTATTATTATTATTATTATTATTATTATTATTATTGTTCAGGTACTTTTCTTCAGTAAAGATAGCAGGCTGCCAAACTACTCCACTATAAATGTATGTTCTGCATTTAATACCTTAGTTAAAGCTGCCGTGTTTAGTGGACACATTTTAAATATATTTTGACATCACGTGATTACCTTTCAATGTATTTGAATTCAAGTGGTCTGAAAGGAAACAGGAATACTTCCACGTCCACACAGTGAGCCGGAGGCTTTGTCTGCTTATCTGTGTTTTCAGACGGGTAGGGGGTTTAAATACATAACTGACAGCTGTAATTACGCAGGTGTAACTCTACTGCCCCGCGACAAGCTTGAACCACTGGCCTCAATTGCAACATGATACGTCAAGTTCATCGATTTTTATATGCAGTCTTTCAGTTTAGCACAGGGAGTATAAGGGATGTAGTCAGTGGTGCAGTGGATGCTTTGCCTCGTGTTCCATCCCTGGCATCTCCATCTCCATAGTTGTGGCAGCCATAACATTGAAGGCTGGCACCGTTTTTTCGGATTTAAGGGTCAACAGCTTGCTTCCCTGGATTGGTTTATGTACCTGAGTGACTGACATGGTGTTGCATGTGTAAGATACTGACAAATACATTTATTTTCAACCCTTAAACATCTAAAATCATCTACTGATCTCAAATGTTTAATACCTGTTGATCCACTAATCCTATCAATGCATGTAAATAATTAAAATTAAAAATAAACCTCATATGACCCATTTGGATGCTCCATAGTGTCTAAACGGGCCCATAGTGAACGTGGAAAAACAGTCACCTTCTACAATCAATAAAACTCATGTAGTTTGATAAATGACAGTGGATGGAGACACTTGGTTTATGTTGGATTACTGATATCTTTGCTGAAAAAGTCACTTTTTCCTTAGTCTTCTCTTTTTTTGACATAATAATCCTCAATTTTGAATCTGAGGTTTTATGAGCATCTACATGATCTGTGGATTAAATATAGAAACATACCTGATTTTTGCAGAAAAATGCAAAATACAGAGGATAATGTAATATGGCTAAACAGAGAGAGAATTAATTTGGGAACTGCCACAAAAATAGCCCTGGTTCTTTATGGGTTTAAAACAAACATGTCACAAAGTTCACAATTTCAACGCAAATCAATCTTGTGACATCTCCCTGAAAAAATAGCAAATCATATTATTTTTATGTGTACTTGTGTGCAGCCTGTTAGACATGTGTTTGCATAATGTGGAATGAATGGACGGAGCACGGATAGAATGATAAACCGGGTAAATAACAGTGTCGGTGAGAGGAGGCACCTGCATGGCCCTTCACTTGTATTATTATCATCATCTGTGGGATGTTATTGGCCCTCTTCATTTGCTTGAACCACGTGCAAATTGTTCCACAATCCAGGAAGTTTTGTAGAGTAAAGTAAAGCATGAGGGATGTATGTTGTGGTCCTGGGTTTCCACCTTTTCGTCTGCTGGTCAGGTAACGAACGGCTTATGAACACTGGCTATTTGTTTGTCTGCTCAGCCTGTGTGAACCCCCAAAGAAAACCCTCATAGAAGAGCCACAGTGTTTACTGGAGCAAGTAATTGTCCCAGCTGTGTTAAATGAAACATACAACTCATTTATATATGCACAAAGTACAGCCACAGTTTGTTAATTGCTGTTATTATTTGTCATTTGTGTCCAATTATTATCTTAAGCAACAGGTGTGTGGTGGTCAGACACTGCTGTGGCCTCTGACTTTACAAAGCAGACGTTCATGTGAACCACAGTTATCAGCTGAAGAGAGGGAACAATGAAGAAGGCTCTGCATTCCAAACAGACGTCAGCAGCACAGTTTCCCAAATGTTTGCCTGATTTAGAGAGGACAGCGTGAAGCAAGACATACTGTTTAGTACAACTGTGCATCAGAATGAGGGCTTTGTGGACTTCATCATAACACATAGATAAACTAGGCTATAATGTAACTCTGTACAGTCACAATTTATACTATTATACTAGAGGTTAGTATGTATTTGTTAGAAGTTTTATTAAATTTTATTAAGAGTTCATAATGTGTCATTCATTATACAGCAACATGGCTTTGGTCAACCATCAAAGACCTAAACAGCAGTGTTTAATAACTTCTGAGTCACTAATAAATGTAAATAATTCAGATAAAATGCAGTTTCTTATGTGAACTGTTTGGACATCTTCTTCTTCTCCAACACTGATTCACCAAAAGCCTGTAGTTTGATAAAAGGTAGGACTCTGCTGTCCTGAAAACAGCTTCTCTCACTCAAGCCTCCTTGAGAACCCAGAAAAAAATGAATATATGACACTTTTATGTTAATCTATAAGTGTAATAAGCATTAATTAACCTGGTTACAGTTGGACAGGCACTGGTAGCAATGACATGGTCGAAAATATAAACAGGCCGTTCTTGGCTAAATAAAGCAAAACAATTCTTATTTTCAGGTGATTAGACACAATGGAAACATAATTGTGAATATTGTGTACATCTCATTCCTGCAATTAAAGCCTTTTAAATTGTACACACTGAACCTTTAAGCCTCTTTCCTCCCACTGCTGTGGTTCCACAGCTTTACTCTTCTGAATCACTCCCATTATACTCTTTATCATTTTCTACAGGAGGCAGTCATCTACATTGAAATGCTTCTGTAACCCAAGAATAACGATGAACTGCTGAACATTGTGGAAAACTGAGCTGGAAAATACACAGTGATTATTAGTTGGTTACATTAAAAACAGCTGATTCTAAAGTAACACCTGCTTTGGTTTGAAGATTTGAGAAAAACAGCAGAACATTTTCCTTTAATCACAATATTAAAAAAAAAAAAAAAGAAAGAAAGAAAAGAAAGAAATAAAAGCAGAATAGTCTCTTCAGATTAGTTTCCATAATGGTTCTCTGTTCTTTGTTGATGATGACAAGTGTCAGATCAGGTGTCCTTTTGAGGACCATTTATTCCAGAAAGAACTGGACGGAGAAATCCAATTAAACTGGGCTCTGTCAGAAGCTAAATCTTTTTTGATCGAATATGGGGATTCACAGAAAATGCTTTTGCTTTCATATCTCAGACTCGCTGGATAACTTGCAGATCACACATTCTCCTCAGCAGACAAGCCATCTATTCTGTGAATCTGTGCCTTCCAACCCGTTCATTAGCTGACCTTAATGCCCAGCAGCCGTCCACTGAAGCTCAAACACTGCATTTTCTAGCCAACTCTAAGACTTGTGCTTTTCCAAAATCCTAATCTTTTATAAACCAGACAAATTTATTGGGTGACAGTAAGAGTGGAATGACGGGGGGGGGGGTCTGAATGAGGAAATATGCAGCTAATGTTCTTAAAGAGGCGTCATAAATTAGTTAGCATATATTTCATGGTGAACACCATTCCTCTTCTGTTGCCGCCACAAGCAGAGTTAGTTTGAAGGCAGATGCGTTCAGGGTGAATCTGTGGATCATAATGATGGGACTAAAGTGCTGGAACCTCATTGATTTCACCAAAGTTAAGTACAATCGTATGGCTAATGACATGGACAGCACTGGTGCTCCTGCTACAGTTCCATTTAGTTCAACTAAGTGGCTGAAGTTACTTTTACGACTGTATTCAGCACCTCATACAAAAATGTTTTAATCAAAGCAACACTTCTGTCCTTCTACCTGGTCTTTTTATCCTCTGTTACATATTTAGTTGTATAGAAATGAGCCATAAATCCAAAAATCCAACATATCAGCAGATGTGGATTAGTCAAACAACTGTTGAAGTATAAAAATATGTGCATGACAATTTATTTTATTTTTTTATTTATTTTTAATGTTTTTTTCACTTTGAAAACTTACAGTCAAGTAGTTTGTCTGAATGTTAAGATTTATGGATTACTTTTAAAAAAACAACCCTCAGCCTTCAGTCCACGCCAAAGTTTTTGCACATACGGACGGACGGACGGACGGACTATGAAATGACATTACCCTGCGGTGAGGACAGTAAAAATCTCAGTGATCAGTCATCCATCACAGATCTAATTTTGTGTTTAGTTTTGATGTAATGCCCACTTACATGCTGGTACAGTCTTGTTGCTGTTTGGTTGGTTGTGATTTCTTCAAGGATCTGAAAACCAAATGCATCGTCTGAATGGACTGCAGATATTTTGAATCCACTTAAACCCTTTCAAGCTTAGTGGTCCCTACAGTCAACAGCTATTCAAAGCTGTTCTCTTGTATATCCATGGGTTTTGTTGTTTTAGTTGCATATCAGCGAACACAGTGGACAATTGTGCATCATCCCACACACTGCCACCTATTGACCAGTCAAGGGAAGTGGTTTTTTATTTATTTATTTTATTTTGGTTGTTTTTTTTTTTTTACCCATAACCAAGATGCATTTCAACTGCAGTTCATGCCGTTACTGTAACTTTGCTGTTCTTGTTAAACCTGATCTGAAGTAATTTGTTTTAGTGTTTTGTCAATTCATAATTTTTTTTAAAACAAAAAGGTTTTTTTTTGCATATTATCTCCATGAACTGAGAATAAATTTTATTAGAATATGTAAAAAGAAAAAAAGAAGAGAGTGAGAGAATACATCATATTAACATCATAATTTTTTTTTTTTATTTCATTGTTTTCAAACAATATATCATTTTATGATATTGTTTTGTTAGATACATATTTCTTTGCTTCAGAAGTTAATATACACACACACTTTTTTCATGCCTATAGAAGAGTAAAAACACTCCAGAAATGTTTTTGGACTAAGGTTCTCATAATTCATGCATGAAAGGGTTAATGATTAAAAAACAAAGAAAGGAAAAAAAAGACCAAAAAAACCCTCAACATTCTCCAAGCTGAGATAAATCCCCCAAACAACAACACACACTCCACACGAAACTGAAATATCTGTCACTTCCTACGCACCCAATGCAAACACATTGTCATAAATGTGTAAACTCCCTCATCATAGAAACATGCATTCATGCTTATGTGTAAATCCCCACAAGCAAAACACTCAGTCCAACTCCAAGAACATTCTGTTTTCTTTTCAAGATGAGAGAAAATTTCCTCACAGCCGAAAAAACAAGCCATTACACATGCAGAGAATTTCGCAGGTGCAGAACACATTTCCATCAGAACCTAAAAACAAGCCTCAAATTGTGAATGAATTAGTATTTTTTGTCCTTGATGACACCCTTAATACGATTGTCAGGAACTGAATGACACTGTTTAAACCTTTACAAGAGGGAGGAATAGTGGTAACAGTCATTTGAAAAAGATCCTGATATTTGTTGATGATTAATGAATCTGTCTTTTCTCTGGGGCAGTTTGGAAAGGGGGGGGGGTTAAGTCTATCTTTAAGTAGATGTGATATTTCTTGCTGTGTCCTCCTACATTTTTTATGATTCTGGATCTGATGCCTTGTCATTTATATTTTATTATTAGTCTCTGGCTTTGCTACAAGAAAACATGGAGAGTTGGATTTCAGATTCAGAAATGCAACGGTTGAAGAGTGGAGAAAACACAGACCTATGGAGGAAAAAAGTTTGGACAGTATCACCCTGGGGTCACTGGATGTGTCTTGGTGGATTTTTTCCTCATATTGTGGAAAATAGGGACGTGAAGGGAATGAGGAAACAAAGGAAGGTCTGAAAGACGGTCCTGCCCAGACATCTAGACCCAAAACCACAAAGAGGAACTGCTTTAACATTAATTTAGCACAGTTTGTGTCTTCAGTCTGCTCTGTTTTATGGGCCTGTTCACAAACAGTTCTGCTCTAATGATATCCTGGCACAGACAAAGCATTTAAGTTTGTCCCTCAGTGCATTTTGTCCTTGTGTTTGCGTTCTCTCCTTGTGTTGCAGGTGCTTTTCAGTATTTTAATACACAGATAGTGTTCATGTCTTTACTAAGACTGTTGGTGAGCGGAGACACTCCTCATGATCACAAACCCACTATTATGATTCTATAATATAAAACAGAATAGACTAAATATACCTGGAACTTCATGTAAATATTAGCACTGATGCTCTGTCTGGTATCTCTGTGCCTCTTCACTCCAGAGGAAACTGTGTGCATCGATATCTTCATTAACTTCCCCTCAATCCGGATCTGATGCTCATTCAGATTGTGTTTTCGTGAGTGTTACGTACATTTCAGGACTGAGGGGTAGGAAGCTGAAGTTTGATGAATATGTCTTCATTTATGTCCGTGCAGAAAGCTGAGGTGCAACATGGACACGATCTGTTCAGCTTGGCACCACAGCTGGAAGAAAATTCTACCCGTTGTTGTTGTTTTCTGATCTACACAATCAAATAT
This sequence comes from Ostorhinchus cyanosoma, assembly GCA_029814465.1. NCBI lineage: Eukaryota > Metazoa > Chordata > Actinopteri > Kurtiformes > Apogonidae > Ostorhinchus > Ostorhinchus cyanosoma. The sequence continues at coordinate 940,555 of JAPTYQ010000007.1, read as the reverse complement.
TAAAAACTATGTATTCCCTTTGCAGATCTGGATACAAGCTGCTATTTGATTTTTGCAATTGATTAATCTGTTGATTATTTTCTTAGATTCATTCAATTTAACAATTATGTGAATAAATGAAAAATCATAAAAAAGAGAAAAGAATCATAACGGTGTTAAAGTATATATAAACAACACTCAAGTCAAATGTCATCTACAAACAATATGTGCACTGCAGTCTTGGGGGGGGGGTACAAATTTGAGATTACATGGGGTCTTCATGCAGCGTACTGCCGCTGTTGAGAAACACTCTAATAGTCTAATCACCTGCATTTCAACATGATTATACCCATGACAAGGTAAGAGAACAATATATTAATAATAGCATCTTGGCTTTGTGCAAACTATGCACCATTTTTTTGGCTGTGCTTGTCAAAAATGAACCGTGGCAGTCACGGTGCATGGGTTACTGCCTAATCCACTGCTGCAGTCTGCAACGCATTTACATCCAACTTACTAACAACTTAAGGTGGAACTAATGTGCACGTTTGTGTTGATCCTGTCATCATTTGTGCCACGATGAGTGTCCATGTGAAACACGACAGCAGAACCGATGTTTAGCAGCAGCAAAACTGAGCAAACGAAGCTTAGATTCAGGAAAATTGGAATCAAATAGTTTTTTAAAAATTGATTCAAGTTGGTTCATTGATTAATCGTTTCAGCTCTAATAAGTCGCATTCGTGAAACTTTGTAAAACACTTCATTTTTTCTTCCACATAAAGCTTCAGGCTTTGCTTATTCCTGATATTGCCTTAGTCTTCTTTGGCAGTAGTAGTCAATGGCTTGCACTTTTCCACACAGGTCAGTCAGGTTGATCCAGTCCTGAAGGGTTAGCTGGTGTCTGGGTTCAGCAGAGTTTCACAGTTCACATATATTCATGACCTCCCTCCGCCACCTCCACGCCCTTGAGCAGGACCGGTAACCACAAAGCTTGGACCGTCCTGTGGAGGCAGCTGAGTGGAAGCAGATCTGTGGGCTTTCACACACTGAAGATACGACACTCACTGGGCCTGTTTACATGAGAGTTTTTAGTCCTGTTTAATTCAGAATAAAGGTTCATTGCGCTTTAAGATGACCATGTAAACACCTAATTCTGGTTGAAAAGGATTATTCTGAATTCAACTTAATTCCAAATAAAGTCACTGGCTAATTCCACTCTTAATTCCAAATTAACTAATTCCTTGAACCTGTTAATGTCTGAGGTTAATTCTGCTTTAACGTTATTCCACTCATTCTGCACATGCTCCTTGTCTTGTCCTGTCACGATGACGAACATATTCCACTGCAGTGAGCTCTTCTGCTGCCGTCTTTGGTTCTAACATCCTTCTCTTCTTCAGACGATCATAATGAATTATTCGGTTGATTCGTACGAGCTGCTGCTTCATAATTATTACAAACATAAATACAAAAATCACACGTAGTATCCGCTGTTCCATGTTGCTACTTGAAACGAAAAGAAACAGGAAGTGGATGTGATTGTTTTCTTCCTGTAGACATCACAACATCACGTCTGCGTTCTGTCCAATCAGAACGCTCTGTACCCTCAGCTCTGAAAGAGGAATTAACTGAAGTATTTCCATGGAAACACCAAGGAAACTGCTTTAATTCAGAATTATTTTATTCCGGGTAAATAATTTGGAATTAAAAAACATCATGTAAACGTAACCATTATCAACTTATTCAGTCAGAGCCAAAACACATTCAAACAGGAAAAACAAGAAGAGATAGAAAAATCCTCCGAGTTTTGTTCCGTTCCTTTGAGTCACTCAGCCTTTAAAAGATCAGCATGACATTAGTAAAATACCAAACTCGCACACAAGGCAATTATTGATATGTCAGGTTTAGCGGCTTTGAATACAGCAGAGTGTGTAGGAGCATCGCTCTGTGTCTGCTTGATTAACAACGGTTCCCCCACTGAGATGAGACTGACAGATACTGATCCGGCACCTCATCTATCTCAATCAATCTTATATAATGACATTACTTTATTCCTATGTAGCCAGTGGTTAAACTGAGTTAGTAAGAAAAAGATATATCCTGTTTACAGATAAATGTCAATGACCAAGCCTGTTTCGAAGCAGATGCAGTTTACAGTTTAAAAATAATGAAAATCCTTATGGTGACACAGTATTAAAGGGTTGTGTTCCTATCACCAAAAAAACTACACCAATAAATATTACATGATGATGATGATGATGATGATGATGATGATGACTTTAATAGTGTCTTCATACCTCTTCTGCGTAACAGTAACTTA
>JAPTYQ010000007.1:854704-873043 GCA_029814465.1 Ostorhinchus cyanosoma | reverse complement strand
CTTTCTTTCTTTCTTTTTTTCTTTCTTTCTTTCTTTCTTTCTTTCTTTCTTTCTTTCTTTCTTTCTTTCTTTCTTTCAACCCACAAAGACCCAGTGCTACATTTTGTGGTAGCTCACATATCAATTTTTTCTCACTATTTAAGCTTTCCTATGCTATTTGTTATAATATTATACTATCCATTTTACTTTTTTTTTCATTGAAAACCAGGTATTGTTTACCAGAAATTCACTGATCATGTAGATGTTTATAAAAGCTCAGATTAAAGTTGAGGGTTATTATATCAGAAAGAGAGAAAACTGAAGAAAAAGGGACTTTTTCAGCAAATCTACCATTAAGTGAACATAAAACAATAATCTTAATCTGCTGTCATTGATCCAACTCCATGGGTTTTGCTAGTGAATTAATGTTATAAAAGATGATGGTGTTTCCATGGTAACTACGGAGCCTCTGAACATCCAAGTGGGCCATATTTTATGACCATGAAAAAATGACAAACTGTCTTTTACAGCAATTATTTACATGTATTGATAGGATTAGTGGATCCAAAATTATTAAACATTTTAGATCAGTAGATGCTTTTGGTTGCCAGTGGCTGTGTGGGTCTTTGAGGGTTTAAACACTCAAACAAATGTAAAAGTTAACTGAAAATGTGGTATTTATTATAGGTAAAATATACGTATGTACTGTATATTTATATGGACATATAAATATATCAAATGTACATTTAATTTTCCAACAGTACCAGTGTTTGTATATGTTGTACATGTGTCTATTGTGATTGTTTTGACTGTGTCTGATTTTTTTCCCTTATTTCTATTTTTAACATTAGAAAATGACTGCACAGATGTCAAAGTTGATTTAAGTTCTACACGCTAAGCATCGTGTCAACCTTATTATAATCAAAGTGTCTGAGTGAGTTCTAAAGTTTCCAAGTATTTTCCAGTTAAACAGTTCATCTGGATGTTTGTCATTTGCTGTACACACTGGCAAGCCTGTAAATAAAAGTGGTTTACCTCGACTCAAGCACACACAACATTTGCTCTGATGACATTCAAAGCAGGCACAGTTTGCTGAAAATGACTTTATCTCTCTGTGCGAATTCAGCCGCAGTTAATTTGTCTAACATTTGGAAATAAAAGTAAGGCACATGTAGCTCTGGAAGATGGAAAATGCCATTATGTTATTCTTAATAATCAGCAGGAGTATAATAGATCCAAACGTGTCTATGGGTTAAACATGTTAAATCAGTTCTGGAGTTTGAAACATGAAATGCTCTGATTGAAATGATTCACATGCAGGTAAATCCTGTCTGCAGTCAACAGCATGTCTTGCTTCACTGTGTTGAGCTTTGTCTTCCTGTTTGTTTGTCCTTTCTAGGCTTCTTGGACGCGACCAGACAAATATGAGGTATTTCTACTAAATAACATAGTCAGACTCTAGTTGCAATAGCCCAGAATTCTTGTAGATCCCATATTTTTGTTGCAGAGCAGAAGTGTTGTCACCCTGCCAACATTTAATGCACCGTATTTAGTCCTGTGCTAAATATGTAGACCATTAGACACGTAGTACACTACATTAAACCCATTTAGTTCCAGTACACATTTAGACTTGCCCTATTTACTTGTCCCTGTTTAATTTTGTAGATAAAGTCCACGCTATCCAAAAGTAGGAGTTAGCTGTACTACGCTGCCCTTTCCTGCCGCCATGGTCTGGTTAGTTCTGCTTGTGGACGTCAGTAGGTCAGCAGCTTTACAAGTTCACGTAGAGGACACTGTCTGCTCTGCTGCAGGCCAACCACGGCACAAACTCACAAACTCTACCACATATTAACACACACCGTTTCAGTTATGTAGTTTAATAAGATTCTGTATGTTTTTACTCCAACCTCACTGCAGTCGAACAGTCAGCTTAACCTGGGGCTTCATGTTACAATTGTTCCATTAGGTCAGTTCATCCAAACAGGGAAAATTTTTCAGTTTCTTTGGCTCTGTTTGTTCAGGCCTGGAGACAGAAGTCAGTTTTCTGCTCTCACATTGTTATGACAGAATGGAATGGAACTCAATTCAATTTTGTACAATTGTTGCATAAGTAATTGGTCATCATTTAATTCCTCTTTTTGCATTATTTTACATTCCCTAAACATATGAATCTGAAGAGGGAAGAAAAATAATCCCATCAAAGTTTGGTTTGATGACCCCGATGTAGTATATGGTTGGAAATGAGCATGCACACTCTTGACTCTTATCTCCAAATCATAACTCATTTTCAGAACTTACAGAACACAAGACATTAACCCATTTAACCCATTTATTACCAAACATCAACCATTTAACAGTAAGCATTTAACTTAATTTAATTTAGTTAACTCAAGTGTCACCTTTAATAAAGCAAAGTGTGAATTTGTGTCTCACAGCCTAATACAGAGGATTCTTATTCCTTTACCGTATAATGCAGGTAGATTCACTTTGATGCTGTTTCTGTTTTAGTTTTTTTGTAGACAGTTTACTTTTCTTTGTGGAATGAAATATTTTGACATGATCTCGACTTACGGTTAATCACTGTTTGGATTGTTTAAGCTTGTCTTCTTTGTCCTCATGTGGTAAGTATGGAAGTCACATCCTTAATTTTAGTAGAATTTCCAGTGGTGGCTGCTGGTCTTTCAAATAGGGGAGGGTCATTGTTGGCTTCCATCATAAAATTTGTCATTATATTTATATGTAAATTCTGCCTCCGTTCCTTTTCAAGAAAATGCTCTGTGACCCTCTTGCACCAAGTAGTCATCTTTTCCAGGGACTTGAACAGGGAAAAGTTGAAATTATGTTAAATTGAAACAAGGAAATACTATGAGTGTGTTTTATTTACAGTGTAAGAAATGAACAAGTAATTTCACAGAGCAAATACCAACACATGGTTACAGTTTGACTTTCAACTTCTCTTGATGGGACGGAGCTGAGCTGTCAGTGACAGTGTAGATCTGAAAATACCTGTCAATCAAAACAGGATTCAGCCTTTCGACTGATCCTCCAATCATCATGCGGAAGCTCAACGTCAAGGCCAGCCGAGGCCCCGCCCACAGCTCCATTCACCCCAGAGACGCTGAGCGTCTGGGGCGGGACAAAATCATTGCATTTATCCAATGACCTCTGAGTTTCAAGGCCTTGAAAAAACCTGCTCCATGCTTTCCCATTGAAGTGCATGAGCACTCAGCCTCTACGGGCATAGACCGTAGAAGAAAACAGCGCTTTGAGAATGTATGAAAAGTTAACATCAACTAGCTGATTCTGAACAAACTCGTCTTCGAGGTGAACGAGTTCTAACACATTTGCAGTCAGTGAAATGTTAACACAACTGTACATATTTGACCATTTAATTTTTGATATTTTAGGGGAAGCTGAGCTTCCTTTGCAGTCTGAGAGAAATCATCTCATCTAGTTACATTTACTAAACATAAAGTGGTAAACTTGAAATGAAGTCCTGCCCCCCCCTTCATTGTGCCCCATGGGACCTAACTTCACACAAAATTTGAACAGAAATAAACATTTCTCTCTTTTTTTTTAACTTTAGAATTTGTTTTATGCATTATTTATTTATTTATTTATTTATTTGTGAAATTCTCTTTTAAAACAAATGCCAAGCTCCACCCTTCAGCCGGATCTGCTCCAAATGACCCTTTTTTCATGGAAATCACTTCAGTAACATGAAAAAAACATAACTTCAGTAGCATATTTTTCTGTCATATTTTTAAGGCAAATAAAACATAACTCAGCACATTTTTGTTTTTGTTTTTTTACCAAATTTATCTACTTTTAAAATTTGTTTGGAAACTTTAAGTACCTTTAGAAAAGTGATTCAAACGCTCAAACATTTTCCCTCTAAATGACACTAAACTGTTCTCTGAGAAAAACCCTGGTCTGTCTGTCTAGTTAGAAAAGTCAGTGTTTTCAACTTATCTACTTTGTTGGTATATTTAGTGATCTTTCTGATTCCTCTGGAGACTCTTTATCAAAAAAGCAACAACACTTTTTGTGGTGTTACTGGAGACTTTTGGAGATGTGTTGTTCTTTGTCTAAAACAAATCACTGAACTGAATATAAATCAGTCCCATTGACATTGACAGTTTTCTCTATTGTCTCTTTTTGGTCCTCTTTTAGATTGTTGATATAGACTGAAAATCTACAATGTTATGGTTAAAATGTTCATGTGTTATTGTGTGTTGTTGTAGGCTCCTAAATAGACTGTAAGGTTAAACATAACATGCTGCACACTTTTAATTCAAATATAGTGTAAGATTCTGTTGAAAGTTACTGCCCCATAATTTAGATTAGACTGTCTTTGTGTAAAATATATTACATATATATTTATATTTAAAAGTCATCAGATATTATAACTGCACAAAGCCATTGGACCTTGAAAAAGTAGGTCAGGGTGTCCTATTTTCAATAGATTTTTGCTCCATGTCAAGATGCATTCACAGTATAAATTTGGTACAGATATTTCAATGCATTCTTCAGAAAGTGCAATTATGTCATTGAATGGACAGACAGACAGACGATGAAATGATTACAACACCCCTTCGGCCAGAGGTTGGCCAAGGGGTTAAAAACCAAACCAAACTGAAGAAAATGAAGCTAAAAACTAAACAAACAGACAAATAACTCCTCCAGAGTGTTTCTTTTAAGTCCCTTTAGCCAGTCCCCAAACCCGCATAAAGGAGAATGGTTGGAAAAACAAGACTTGACAGAGTATAAGTGATTTGTAGTAGTAGTAGTGTCTAAACATGTTTAAGGTGTTTTTATATTCACTTTTTGTCTCTAACACACTGTTATTTCTCTTTCCTATATCGTTCATTGCAAGTTCATGCACATTTCCAGTGATGCAAATTAGGTGATGATGTTGTTTAGCTACTTCTTCTGACTTATAGGACAGACAATAGATTCTTTCCATACTGAGGAGCTGGAAACACTCCTTATTAAGACACACACATATAGTAATCAGACAGTAGGGCCTACTGTCTGATTACTATATGTGTTCAGTTTGCAGCTTGGTTGAGAAGTGCTGAGATACTCGATCCTCTAATAGGTTGAGTATTCATTCACCGCTTCTGCTTAAACATTCTGTGTAATAACTTCACATGGTCCAGGAACAGACGCAAGTTTTTGGGGTAAAAGTATAGTAGAGGTCGGCAGAAATAAAGAGTCAAAGTCAGAGGACCCTGGTGTAATGACCAGTCCTGGTCCATAGAGCCGGAGGAGGTTGCCCTCTGGTATCTGAGAGAGCCAAGGAAATCAATGTGCAGACACACTGGTGGAAACAGCCCAATATAAAACAGCAGATTTGTAAGGATTGAATATATTTTTCTCTTTTCATTCATCAAAATCCATTATTGAACTTCTGATTAAAATGCCTCAAAAGAGGAGTCTGTGAAGTGTCTCTCATATCAGTTTAATGTATTTTCTGGTTTTAGCCAAAACGTGACGTGAAGTGTCACTGCAACAGAGGACTATTTCTCTGAGTAATCAACGACCAGACAACAACATTGACATCAGGTCCAGGGCTAATTACTAAATTCCATCTTCAGTTCTCTCCGACTGTATGACATCTGAGTGTTGTGAATTATACTGCAAAGAGAAACACTCATACTGGAAGAACATGTTGAAATGAAATTATAATCGGCTTTAGAGCACATTACTAAAACACATGATGTTTCAGTCAGGAGCACTTTTCTCCAGCTTATTATCAAACTTTCTTCATCTCCTGATCTGGGCCTTTACATTTTGCATGTATAGAGTCTAAGGTGTGTGGGGGGTGCACCATCTGTGATCTTATTATGGTGAACATTACACTTGCCCATGGGTGGTGACACCACACATCTAAATCCAGAGGCAACAGATTAATAAAAAATATATTTCCTGCTACGTTCAGATGGTTGCAGGAATTTTTTTCTCTCCGGCATTCAGAGAACAGTGTGTTCTGCAATATTCAATCATATTCATATCTAACTAGATGTAGACTGCAGACATTATCTTTTATTTTTTCAAATAGCACTTAAGCCAGCACAAAAAGTAAATATAACATGGCATAGCAAAATTTTCAGTTTGAATACTCAACAGTGAGTCAAACCTACAGAAGCTCTAAACCTGTGTTGAAATTCAGAACAGTCCATCCAGTGAGAAGATGATGAAGAAGAGCCTTCAGTCCTTCTGGTAATGAGAGGATCATAAGAACGCCATGTGAAACAACACTACTAAAACACAAGAAGTCTTTCAGTCAGACTCCTCTATATGTTTCAACTGTCAGAACAGTTAGCTCTGAATATTGACTCTGAGTCACAAGGATTCACCTTCAATAAAACATTTAGAATCTGAGGATTTCTGTTGGTTCAAGAATTCCCCAAAAGGAAGACTGCAGTGTTGAACATGATCTGGTTCACTTGTACTTCCTGCACACCTGCCGAAATTACTGATGAAGCAGGAAAAAGTTTGGAAATTTCTAATTGGACCTAAAGTAGTCATTATTTAATCAGAAATACTGATATTAAGTTTTATAATAGGACTGAAACTTTTTTTTGTTTGACTAAAGTTAACCAACAGAGTAAAGTATGCAGCTGTTTTAGTGAAAAGTAAATCACTGATTAGGAATAATAACATAATGTATCAGCATCAAATAGATTTTGTGTTTTGCATAACATAATATGATGTATGATGTATGACAGCAGTAGATGACACAGTGAATGACGTACTGACAAAAAAGAAGTTCGTCCAGATTCTGTTGCCATTGATATTCTCAAAAAAAAAAAAAAAGAAATTCAAATGAACACAACTTCACTTTTGCAAACATCTACGGGAATGTTTTTTGTGTGACCCTAACAGGTCTGTAAGAGGCTGAATGGTCTGTGGATGTTTTACCAACAAGTTTGTCTCTGAGTTACACCTAGTTTGTGAACACCTAAAAACATCCCAGATACAATTAAACAAGAAGGGAATAAGAAAAAGCTCAGGGTCTCTGCAGGTAAATCCACCACCACACACTGACAGAAGTGATTCATTCTAAGAGTCCATATCGCTCACATATTTTGCCATTAACATTCTTCTATCAGTGTTATTGATATTACCATTTATCATATAGTTTTTGGCATCTTATCATAAAAACAGCAGAATATTTGTTCCATTTTGAGGTTATAATTAGAACAGTGTTCCAGTGTTTCCCCACATTTATCAAAAGGCAGACTATACATGAGTTTTCCAAAAAGTCTGAAGTGGACCTGCTTTTTCTCTCCACGGGGTGGGATGAGTGGGAGTGGGAGAAACAGAAATAGTAGGTTTAATTAGACACCAAGATACCAGAAAGTATCTGGCTGTGTTTAAAACAAATGGAGATAGGAACACACTTGATAAATAATGGCCAGTTCACTTTATTTTTTTTTGGTTTGAACTGTTGTCAAGGAAGACAGAAAACTATCTATGGGAAAAAAATTGATGTAAGTTATTACAGAAAGACCACTGTGTACTGTGATCAGCATAAATCAGAAATTGCTGATAAGCATACCTTATATAATTTATCATGATAAATGTGACCTGAACGGTAATATTATGCTAAAGTGAAGTGTTGTGTCTTCTTATGTGAAATTACACTTTAGAGAGTAATTGAACTAACTCAGGGTCTGATTATGATCATCTATCTGCTGAGTGGCATTGATGTTAGTGTTGTAGAAAGTGGCATTCAAGTGATATTAATAACTATGTGAAGTAGGGAATATCACATGACCATGTAATACTTCTATGAACATTTACAGTAGTTTGTGTTTGAATCTGATGAATGACTGTATCATGGAATGTATAATGGAAGCAAATCAATCAATTAGTTTTATTTCAAAAGCGCTTTACATCAACCAAAGCTGACCAAAGTGCTGTACAATAGAAAAGTAAAGGTAAAAGCATCGCACATAAATGTCAGTAACAACAATACAGTGCATTCTCCTATTAAAACAAAAGCCTTTCTGAACAGTTTTAAGTTTTACTCTAAAAGTGGGCAGGTCTGTCATACTATGTAACTCAAGGGGGAGAGAGTTCCATTGATCTGGACCAGCCACAGCAAAGGCACGATAACCCCACTGTTTGCACCTGCACCATGGGACATCCAGTGGGTGTTGCCCCGCTGAAGGCAGGGCTCTGCTGGGCTGGTGTAGTCTCACAGAGAAACGCAGGTGCAAGGCCATGAATGGAACCCAAAAAAAACCAAAACAAAACAAAACACAGGAGCTCATAAAGCCCTGTGAGGTACCCTGGTTGTGATATAGGGCTCTACAAATTGAATTGAATTGAATTGAATTGAATTGAATTGAATTGAATTGAATTGAATTGAATTGAATTGAATAAAGCATAAAGCAGCTTCAAAATCTTTGAATTACATGCATACAGTTCATGTATAGGAGCTGGTTGAAAAGTTACCAGTGACAGTTACCAGTACTCTAAGGCACCAGTGTGAATATCTAATGAAGTATTGGTGCATATGTGGAAACTTGGACCTATTTTAACATTGGAGTTAAATGTTTCCACCAGGTAATAAAGACTCATGAACTTCTTGGTTGAACAGAAGGTTTACAGGAAGAGAATTTATAGTCTTTTATTTCACACAGACTGAGTTTGAGCTACTGTGTCTTTGCAGCAGGCAAACAACTATAATCACCCAGAATTATTTTTATATATGTTTATTCAATTAAAAAACAAAACAAAACAGCATACGACAAGACAAACATAAACATACATTTGCTCACATACACATTGGAATTCAAATGTACACAAGTGAGAGAAATTCAGGAGATGCACACATGAAGTCAAATAAATTGAGGGCACATTGCTGTGCATTATACATCCACATGATCAGATCAGAGACAGATACATAGAAACACCAATGCATCAACCAAATAGCAGGGTGTCATTTGTAGGACAGAGCACTCGGAGCAATGATACAAACCCTCTTGTGATAATGGTGGAAATATTCAAACCTGTATATGACAGAAAGGGTTCCTATGTTGTATGAAAAACATTGTCTTTGTTGAGTCGTTTGCACATCAGAAAGTCCAGTGCAACGTATTCAAGTGTCACTCTTTGCCACTTAACTTAGATGGAACTTTATCCAATTCGGAAGCATACACTTTCTAACACAGAAAGCAAGTGTTTGGTGAAGCTTTCCTTTAAATGTGTCAATATTGGACAAATCTGAAATGCCAAGTAACAAATATTAGGGGTTGTCATTTCCATTAGCAGATGGAATCTTATTAATTCCCTGCCCTATTACTACTACTAAAGCACTTTGGGCTACAATTTTTGTATGAAAGACCCTCTATAAATAAAGTTTATTATTATTATTATTATTATTATCATCATCAAAACCACTGTACTTTCCTACATTGCCAAAAGCAATGTGTAGGACTACCAGTTTCCATTTTACACGTAGGGTACAATGAAGATGCATTAGGGTTGAATTTATGACGTAGGGAGGGTGATATGTGGGGCTTCAGTTACATGGCTCTCACTCGATTACACACACTCAACGGTTTTGCATTATTCAATGCATCATCCAAACCTGCATCTGTAATTTGAACATTAAGTTCTCTCTCCTATAAGCCTTTTAGAAAGTAGGTGTTTGTGGTGTTATACCTCTTAAAGATATTGTAGAATAAACTAATAGACCTACCAGATTTCTTTAAAAAACAAACAAACAAAAAAAGCTGTATCTCCAAATGTGAAATATTTTGGCACTGAAGGATTGTGGTGTCTTTTGTGACAAAGTTTCTTATTTGAAAATATCGACCAAACAAAATCCTGTTGTTGAATGCCATATTTCTTTTTTCATCTCACTAAAAGACATCATGGGACAACCTTCCGATAGTTTGTGTAAAGTGGATAGTCCTTTATTTGCCCAAACACGGATGTTATGGTCCATCACTCCAGGAGGGAAATCAAGCTTATTACATGTCGGAGTGAATACAGAGGTAAATTGAGATCTACGCTCTAATTATCTAATGGCACGCCATGCCTTAACTGTGGAAATTGTAATTGGGTTGGTACAAGCCGACTTCAAAGATGCATTTTTTTTAATAAACAAAAAATTACTTCAAAGGGTATTTGGGATTGAACTTTTGACATCTAACCAGAGATGTGGACTTCCAGACACACATCCAGTCAGCTATCGTACACAAGAGGGCACTAAGCTGAAACGTTCTTATGTCTGGGAGGTCAACGCTTCCTTCTGTGGAAGAAAGATATAACATGGCTGTTGTGAGGCGTGGTTTCCTCTTAGACCATATAAAGAAACTAAACCAGTTATGTAGCTGTTTGATGATCTTATGGAGGGACATAAGTGGGATCATTTGTATTGGGTAAATTAACCTGGGAAGGATATTCATTTTAAGGAGTGCAACACGGCCTAACCAGGAAAATGGGAGAGTGTTCCATCTTTATAGGTCCAAACTTGTGCACTTAAATATGTGTGGGAAATTTGCTTTATATAATTGGTCAATAAAGGGTGTTATTTGTATTCCCAAATAGACTATGCCTGGTATGTCTGGTAACCATTTAAAAGAAAAAGGAGATTGAGTGTTGGATACTTGTTTGCGGCTGCCTGATGGCATTACTTCTGATTTACTGAAATGTATTCTGTAACCAGAAAAAGTACTAAACATATTGATGGTCTCATTAAGGGCTGGGGTTGATACCTCTGGCTCAGGTAAAACACTCATGACATCATCCTTGTAGAGAGTAATCTTGTGTTGTCTAGTATCAATAGTGAGACCATGTATATTTTCATTTGTCTTGTTGTTGCTTCAGGGAGTGGCTCGAGTGCCATGGAGCAAAGAGCAAGGGTGACAGAGGACGTCGTTGCCTTGTACCGCTTAAAATTTGGAAATTAGATGAACGCTACCCATTTGTTAGTACTTCTGAGAGGGGATTAGTATAAAGTAACCTCATCCAATAAATACATTTTTGACCTAGGCCAAATTTGTGTAATGTGTAGAATAAGTGTGACATTTCAACATGGTCAACCAGAGAGCGCACAAGACCACTCAAAGACCATAGTTGAAACACATGGATCGTATTTAGGAATCTGTGCTTATTATTTTAGGAATTACGACCTTTAATAAATCCAGTTTGATCATCATTTATAAGAATAGGAAGTAAGCCTTCTGGTCTTGTTGCTAATATTTTGGAGAAGAGTTTTAAATCAGCATTTAACAGAGATGGGCCTGTATGATGCATAGTCCTCAGGGGTTTTACCCTTTTTTTCAAATTACAGAGATGTGTGCTTGTCTCAAAGACAATATGCCTTTCTTAGAAGAGTCAGTAAACATATTTAAAAGAGGATCAACCAGTAAGTTGTGCAACTCCGTCTGGACCTGGAGCTTTACCAGACTGTAACGCTTTAATGACACTGAGCACCTCCTTCTCAGATACAGGAGCTTCAAGAGATGTTTTTCAGTTTCATTGGTTTTCAAGCCAGATTTTTATTCATTTTCATAGAGAGTTTTAAATGTGTTGTTAATGGTATTGGTGTCAAAGGTCTGCTTACCCAAACTGTCTACAACTGAGGAAATCATTTGGGAATCTGCTTTTTTCTTCATCAGATATGATAGATATTTCCCTGCTTTATCCCCATGTTCGTACATCTTTTGTCTATCAAGTTTGATTTGGTCTTCTGCATCTTCTGTCAGTAGTAGGTTTAAAGTGCACTTAAGTGCAAAAATCTCTTGAAGCTTCTTTACAGATGGGTTTTTGATGTATTCTTTCTCAGCGTGTTTCAGTTTGGACTCTAAAATGTTTCTTTGTTTGTTCTGCCTCTGCCTCTTTAGTGGACATATAAGATATAATAAGACCTTTTGAAAAGGCTTTAGATGTTTCCCACAGCAACGAGGGTGGAAGCAGAATTAATAGACAGAAATGATTGAAATTCTTCTCTAAAATAATATATTCATTTATGGTCTGTTAGGATAGAAGGGCTGAACTTCCAGCATCTAGTTTGAGTGACTGGGTTCCTTAAATTATAATGTATGAACACAGCAGCATGATCACAGATAACTTTATTACCTATAGAGCTGGAGATAACTGAGTGCAGTGAGGTTCTTGGGATGAAAACATAATCAATCTTGGAATAGGTTTTGTAAACATTTGAAAAAAAAGTCTATTCTTTCTCAGATATATGTTGGGGGCTCTGCACACATCTATTTAGTCTAGATCCTCTCGAAATGCTGAGACAGTTTTGGCTTGTGGTGAAAGAGCTAATTTTCCAGGTGGGGATTTGTTTATAATGGGATTTAAATGGCAATTAAAATCTCCTCCAATAAATGTGTTTCTAATATTAAGGTCTATTATTTTAGAGAAGGAAGGTGTCAGGAGACTATTGGGGTATCCAGGGGGGTTGTAAATATTCATTATAGCAATTTCTTCTCATTCACTGTGGATTTGTTGATGGTTTCCATTGGATAAGTCATTGACCAGGGTTTAAAATCCACTGACTAATGATGCCAAGGTCATACCAGTGTCCAAGTACCACAGGTCATTTTTAGTCTGTGAAGCAGACAGTCCAATTAGTGGAGATGTCAAAGGTTCAGGCTGGTCTTCAAGATGCTGTTATTAAGCAGTTCCAAGATACCCTTGGTTGATTTATGTTACACACCTTGACATAACAGAACCCTTTAACCCCTCAGACATTATTTCACGTAAACGTGCATCTGTTTTAGTGTCGTAAAAAGTGCTCTGAGTACGTGCTTGTGATCCTTTTCTTCAGGGGTTTTGCTTTACTGTGTGTTTTAGGGTCAAAACTGGGTGGAATAAAAGGAGAGGAATTCACAGCATGAGTGAATGAGAATTCTTTTACGTCAATAGAATTCACTCAGAATGTACATCAACAAGAGGATGTGGAATATGAACTGTGAACTAGAACACACTTCAGTTCAATTCAGTTCAATTCAGTTGGATTTGTAGAGCCCTATATCACAACAAGGTTATCTCACAGGGCTTTACAGAGTTAATAGG
This sequence comes from Ostorhinchus cyanosoma, assembly GCA_029814465.1. Lineage (NCBI taxonomy): Eukaryota > Metazoa > Chordata > Actinopteri > Kurtiformes > Apogonidae > Ostorhinchus > Ostorhinchus cyanosoma. Next base: position 860,011 of record JAPTYQ010000007.1, on the reverse strand, counting down.
ATGTAAACAAACAAGTCAGTCAGACACTTAACAAGTATATGAATTTTGACCCTGCAGTTTTTGTTGTGGGGCTGTTTTTTTCTAAGTCAGTCCAGTTGCTTTTTGTCGCCTGGTTGAACTCCAAAAAGCAGTTCAACAGTCAAAACAAAACAAAAAAACAATGAGGAAAAATGGGTAAATAAATACATAATTAAATAAAGGCCAAACATCTATTTTTATAGCGAGTTGGTCTCCGTCACTGCTCTGTGAGTTTGCCCCCCATTACACAGGGGGTCCAGTGACCATGTTCAGATGACTCTGGAAAGAACAAGGTCTATTCTATCAACATGTTCGGAATTTGTTCCTGTTGAGCAAATGGTTGAATTTTTATGAATATTTAAAATAAATCATGCATTCAAAGCAAGCGCCACAGACATGTCAGGGGTTAAAGGGTTAACCTGAACCTAGTTATGAGTGTTTTGAGTTGCATCCCCTCAGTAAATGAAACTCACCCACTCACACAAACGTCACATGTCCCTGGTCCAGCCGACACAGCCATATACATATAAAGCACATTTTTGGGTGACAACCTCAATGTGCATGACATAATATTATTCAAATAGTTAAACACTCATCACTTGTACATAAAGTCCATGTCTTTTCTGACAAAATATTGAATATCATTCTCATGTAGTTGTCCTTTCTGCTCCGGTTGAGTCAGTAATTCTCTCTCCATTGAAAGACACCAAAGAAGAAGCTCCCCTCATCAGTCCATCACTATACAGTAGTTTGTCAAGCCCATAATGATCAGACACCTGCAAAACTCATGGTACTCCATCAGACCCAGCTGTTGTGTCTAAAGCTCCTGAGCAAATGCTGGAATGCCAAATTTTAAACTGAATCTGGATGGACCAAAGAAGGCTAAAAATCAGGTGGAATCCTTCATTTATGTTTGCCTGGTTTTACAGTGACTCATGCAATTCATGTTGTCAAATACTAATCAAAGAAATTTCGCTTATTCAATTTGTATAAGTGTTACAATATCTGTAATTGTATTGCCATTTGTTTCTAGTTGGTGTGTTGCATTTACATAAATCCAGTTTGACATTAATGCAGCATTTACTACATTTTATAGGACCATTAAGGCTGTGCAGAGGTTCTAATAGTCGCTGATGACGGGGAAAGGAAAGGAAAATGTTGGTACTTGCACTTTGATCATTAAGAAACACTTCCTTCTGCTCAGCTTTAATTTGTTGAACAAGAGCAAATAAAAAGACAGTGTGCATCCTGGCTGCATTTCCAACAGCAGTCATAACAGTGATATTACACAGTATATGATGGGGAAACACATGTATTGACAGGTTATGTAAGAGAATGTCAGCTCTGCCCTAGAAAAACAAAGCCGGAGTGACGATGCAGGCGAGGCAAACTGTGAAAAATCATTTCCATGCCTGACATGACAGGTCTACAGTTCTAATTAATTTGATTATAAATCAGCGTTGTGTAATTAAAATGATTCATAGAATTAATGAACAAATCCAGTTCAATGCTCTGACTGTTCAACTCACCTTTGTTCTATTGTCAGAGCATTATTCTCCATTAGTGCTTACACCTGTTTACATTCTCACTGTGTACCCAATACCGCTGCTTCCTGCAGTGTCACCACTGTACAACAAGATTAATGCTGCCCTTTCAGAATGTTCCAGGACACTCCCTTAGATCATCAGTAAAGAGCTGAAATATTTCTGCCATATCTGCATCCTCCTGCTCTATAGAGGATAACATTTCCAAGATAACACTATTACAACAAACATCATTCAATTATTTATAAAACATAAACACTGAAGCACCTACACTACCTGAAATATTCATAGAAACTCATGGTGGCTCAAAGAAAAAGATGTATATTGTCTATGTAGTGTGAATTTGTGTGAAAGAATAGCTGTTGCTGTATTTGTAGGATCCAGCTGCTGCATTGGTCTTCATCTTCTTCATTCTACCTGCTGCCTTTTGCAGAGTCATATCAGCAAGAATGCATAGAAATGTATTGTCCACATTCCACATCTATGGAATGGAGGAACACGTTCTGCCTAAATGACTGGCTTTGGGATGGTGTTGTAGAAATCCCTTATCTTCTGCCTGGGGTTGCAGCTGCTTTTCTAAATGCCCATGGTCACATAAACTCCCACAGTAACTAGTAACACACTAACTATTGATTGGTTTGTGGCCGTGTATCTGACGGCCTCCAGACTATGATTGGACAATACTGCTGTCAGTCCCTCAGAGCTGAAATGATTAATAGACTCAATTTGATTTGAAATAAATTAATTAGTTAATAAAAAAATCACAACTTTCCTGAATCGAAGCTGGGTTTCCTTAAATTCGCTGCCACTAAACATTGGTTCCACTGTTTTGTTTTACACAGACGCTTAGTGTGATGCGCACGATGCCAGGATCAACACACCGCTGTATGTTAGTTCCATCTTAACTTGTTTGTAAGTTTGTTAGTTGGATCCAAATGTGTTGAAGACTGCAGTGCAAATACTGTTTGGAGATGTCATTGGACTTGTTTTTTGTTGTTTATATCAACAGATATTTTTATATATACTTTTATACTGTTGTTATTGTTGTCATTTTTATATAGATATTTTTAATATATCCTTTTACTTTTACTAGCTTTTCGGTTGTTGTTTCAGCTGGTTCTGGAATAAAGCACTAGTAGTTTGTCATTTTCAGGCATGTCTCTTTCACATTTTTACAATATTTTTGCTTTCAAATTATCAAATTGAAATGAAGAAAATAATCAATAGATTCCAAAAAAAAGAAAAAAACCCAAAACAATAGCTGCAGCTGTACATTCAACTTATAACTAATAACTTATTGATAACTAATTAAACAGAGTAATGTCCATTTGGATTCAAGTCTGATGAAATCTGTTTAAACAGTCCAGTTAATGGGATTACTGACTGCTGGCCACCGCACAGATCAAATGAAAGGGGTTAGTGAAAGCTGGAAAAGGTTTTTGTTTTGGTTTTAATCATTTCCAGAGTTGTTAAATTTAAATCTATAATTTGATCCCCATCAAACGTTGATATTAAAATTCAAAATTTTAAAGACACTATTGAAGAAACAGAAAAATAAGAGGAAAAAGAAAAAGCAAGGCAATTGGGTATGCCTTAGGTGTTTTTTACTTCTACTCAGCCTCTGGTCCTTTGGCTTCATCTCTGTATTTATTAACACATTCACTAGAGCGAAGATGAGCTGCATGATTAAGTGGGTCAATAAGGTCACAAAGTGCACCCACATGTCAACTGTACACCTGTGCAGCCGTCTGCAGGAAGCCTGTGTATCCAAAATTCAACAGGTTGAGCTGAGCAGACGAGCTAATGAAGGCAGTCTGCTCAGGAATTAAGCAAGGTTTAACAACCCATTTGTTCCAAATGCAATTATACTGTTCCAACTGCAATTAGCCTGTCTGTAAACCTGCTACCAGACTGGTAAATGGTAGGGACAATAATTGACATACTGTTCAGCCACGTACTGTGCAAGTGAAATCATTCCTGAACTTGAAGTAAACTCAATAATTTCCATATAGCGGAGAGACAGATGGATGACAAATTAAAGGAAAAACCAACATACAGTCGGTCATTAAAGTGTTGTTTCACTACAAACCAACAGAAGAACTTCAGTTGATCCTTGGAGGTGATTAAAAAACTAAATATATTGGTGGAGATGTCCCAGTCACACAGAGGTGTTTTGTCAGGTTGAGATCTGGCGATAATTGTGAGGCATGAAGTGCAAATGCATTACATCCTTTTTATACCCATTAATGCAGAACATAATCTTCACCCCCCCCCCTTTTTTTTCATACCTACTTTTTTTGAAATGACAAACTGTTACAATTCAAATCACAATAGACTGAGCAAATTCCCCAAATGAATATTTTTTATTGAATCATTAAACTAGCCATTTTAAAAGATTTAATCTGACTATAGACAGCCTGCCATCCTCTGCAGTTGGCTTGATGAAGTTTTGCAGTTCTGCAAAAGCCCTGCCTGCATGTACTAATGCTAACAGTTCTACTACTGCTACTCTTATCTCTATATGTCAGTGAAAGGACCTGTTTGGAAGGACTGAAGAACATGCAGTTCCAGGCTCTTCATTCTTTTTTCTTTTTTTTCATATTTTCAGTGACAACTCCAAAGAACTAATGTTGTTTGAACAATGCAGACACCAGATCTAGTTGACACTGTGTTAAAGTGACAGACAGAAATATGAAAAATATGGAGATTTTAGTGTGGAGTTAAATTATTGAAGTTCCAATCCTCAACTACAGGCAGGATAATGACTCAGAGAATGACTAGCAGATGGCTGGCTCTGTTCTTTTCATTCATTTTGTAGACTGTAAGAAAAGGGTTTTGTTTTTTTTTTTGGTTTTTTAAAGAAAAAACTAGACCAGTCTGGGACACTTACTACACTTCCCATAAAAGAGACAAAACAGTGATGACACCTCAGTTCTCTTATTTTGGTCAGCAAATATTGATCCCAAACTGAAAATGAATATTTGTAAAAGTTGTTCCTTTACAACATATAGAATGTCCTTTTCTATGGTCTGTCTGCTTTTGTGTTTGTATCTTTCATGTTATTTCTGTCTCAGTTGCTCGTTGTTGTGGTGTTTTTGCACTGAATGTCAGTCTGTGGCTATCACAGATGAATAGATTTCTTCCAGAATTCAGTATCCAGTTCATCCTTATTTATGATGATTCCAAACAAACCACATACATGCCTCATCACCTCCTGTGGGACATTGGACTCCTCTGTCTAGACTAACAAAGTTCATGTCTTTCATCAACAGCCTGCAGCATTTACAGGGAACTCAGATGCCATTCTGTCCTGTAAACATGCACAGTGGTATTTGAAACGTTTCTTTCTCCTTCTCTTTGTAGAGCCTTGACAGGAACATCGTCGTCCGGAGCCATGCACGCGTCTCCTCCCTCACCTTGAAAAATGTGCAGTTCACATACGCTGGCCAGTATCTGTGCACCGCCATCAACTCCATCGGTCAGGACAGTCAGTCCATGTACCTGGAAGTCAGCTGTAAGTCCTCCACTCACAGACCTTTACCTTCAGTCTGCAATGCTCTCATGTACCTTTAACCCATGAATACCCAAACATCCACCGCAGATCAAAAGCATCTACTGATCTAAAATGTTTCATACCTGTTGATTTACTAATCCTATCAATACATGTAAAGAATTGGTGTAAAATACAGTTTGTCATCTTTTCATGGTCATCAGATATGACCCATTTGGACGTTCAGAGGCTCCG
>JAPTYQ010000007.1:819299-830151 GCA_029814465.1 Ostorhinchus cyanosoma | reverse complement strand
CTTCCATCTATTCTCATGGGAAATTGTAACTTGCTGCACAACAAGACAGATGAGTTGAACGTACACTGAAAAACCAGCTTCATGTGTTTTACTGAAACCTGGTTGAATAACTACACTCCAGACTCCAATGGCCTTCAGTGGCACCTTACTGCTCCTAATAAGTGTGTGCTTTATGCTAATGCTAACTGCTAATACTAGGTAGGCTACTGCGTGCATATTTGGATCAGTAAAATGCAGAGACTGAGGATAGCAAAGCAGGTTAACCTTCAAGACATGAAGCTTGGTTCGGACCTTGGTTCAGACTTTCAGGTGTTAAAATGGCCTAAAATGCAAGTATTTTCATTATTCTCATGACTGAACTCTGTCTTGATAGACATGACCAAGATCACCATCTCCGGCCTGAAGCCTGAGACTGACTATGAGGTCAAGATGTCGGCCATTAATGGCAAAGGTGAAGGCGAGAGCAGCGTGGCCAGCACTTTCAAGACCACTCCAATCCGTAAGTACTAGCTTCATACATGTGTCAGTGGTCTGAGGAAGCCCTCCTACCGTGACCCTGATGTTTTGAACCTAATGTTCTTGTTCACTTCACTGCCTGTTCATTTCAGTCTGAGCCAAAAAGCTTCCATCATCCCTCCCACACTCCTTTATCTCCACACCAAGCCTCAGTGCAGCTTTGTTCCAGCCAGAAGCAATCAGATCTCCCAATACCACTGCCAGCCCATTGTAGAACATGGTTAACACCATGTCTTTACATCTCATAACCTGTGTATCCAGTCTTACTTCCATCACTGAGCAGTGTTACATTCTATGTGCTTCTTCAGTCATTAACAATTGTAATGTCTAATACAGGCTTTCCCTTATTTTTAATTATCCTGGGGTTTCCTCTTCAGTTAATAAACAACAGCTTGACTGTACTTTCTTAATAACCATTTGTACTCGATAAATAAAAGAATATATATTTATATATACACATACACATTTACCTTATTAGACCTTTGTATGTCCAATTAGTATTAATGCCTCACCTCTCTAAGTTATGATAAAGTGGGAATAGAATCTGTGGAATATGCAGAAAATGATTAATGACTACACAGAACCAGATGTGACACACAGCAATGATGTAGGGTTGGATTTAGTCTTCAGAGCTACAACTGAAAAAGTTTAACTTCATTTTAAGGGGAATTGTTAGTTTTGTAGCATGTTCAAGGCATCTATGTGATGGAATTATGCTCGGTATACTGCACATGTGTTCAAACTCTGGCTAAACACAGGTGAAATTATATCATGGTTCAAATGTAACCCATCCTTAGCTTTAAAATGGACTTTGAACTGAACCAGTGACCTGGTTCAGCCAGATGTTACAGTCTGCTGAGAAAGTTTAGGGACTCATAGTGGCATTGGCAGCAGATTATGCAGTTCTATTTCAGAGGTGAAGGGAACTATTTTAAGCAGAGGAGAAGGTGTCACCTATCAAAATAAGGCAGCGTACTTGGTTGTGTGTATAGTCCTTTGTGTTTTTGTGTTGTGTGGTGCATTTGTCCCCAGCCAGTCCACTGGATGATTCCAACTGTCTTTTCCTCACCTTGTTTGTTCTCACCAGGTAGGTTTTTCTGTCAGTGAAATAAACCTGCGTCGAAATAACAGCTGTGTCAGACATATGAGAGCATCTGCCTCTTTATAACAGCTGTCAGCAATCACAGTGTGGCAGTTTGGCATTAATGCTGTCTACTTTGGAATACTGGGGTACATCATCATTGGCGGGTAATGCTTTGTCTCTCAAATGTAAATTAGACCCAAACTGAGGCTCTGAGACACAGAGTGTTCTGCTAGATTCAGTTGACTTTAATGCTCGGTACAGTACCAAATGAGAGGAAGTTAAATGGACTTTATTTATCCCCTGAGAGAAATTAACTCACCCTTTAAAACAACAAATAAATTAAGTAAAAAAATACAGTTCAAAGAACAAATGATCATATTATTAAAAAAACAGTCAAATTAAAAATAACCACATGGACTCTTAGATTTAGAGATAAAAACTGATAACATTAGACATCTAGTTTAAAAATATGCTTAAAATGTTGATCAAATTAATTGAAAGTTGGTAACATCTACTCCTCTATCATCATAAAACAGTCCAGCCCATGAAAACCATCATGGACTGACTTGATAAATAACAGAATATTACCTACAAACTACTCAACTACAATGTGATTGTATCTGTATAGTAATAGATCTTTTTTTGTTTTTTTTACATAGTGTTTTCATTGGCTGTCTTTGTCACCAATACTGGCAATTCATTGACTCGTTCTTCCCAGCATCATTTTCACCTACATTTTAAAAACTAAAACATATTAATGTGATGATGTAAGAAAATGGAAGACAAGCCAGTTAAAGTTTCAGTGTGTAATATTTAGCAGCATCTTTGGTGGTACTAGAAATAGACCTAAGTCTGGGTTTGTTTTGTCCATTCAGATCTTTTGGTAAAGGGGATAAGTTTAGTCTATGCTCAGACAAAGATGGTGAAGGTAAATAAACCTTGAACTCAACAGGACGCACCATAAAGTGGGAAGACGGAGATGAAGAAGAAGGAGAAAAGTAATCTGTCTTAAGTTCCTTTAGAAACAAGGTGGCTAGAATTAGGAATATTATATTCTGATTCTGCACTTAGATCCTCCTAAATTTTACACATTGTTCACCATAATGAAAATAATTTTACCCTGAAATAATAACCCTGAAACATTATTGCATCTCAGTGTCTGTGATAAAACAAACCGATCGTGACTTTAGTTTGAGCTCAAAGACTACACTTTGATTTTTTTTTTCCATCTGATATTTCGGGGGATTAAAAACCAAATGCTCTACATTGGTGGACACAGGGCAACGCTTACCTGTTTTATGATGTGTCGTAGACCAAGGACAAGTGCCACCGCCTCAGGGACATCTCAAAATGAGTGTGTCACATTTATTTATTTATTTATTTGTTCAGTTATTTTTATAGCATTTATGTCTTCTGTGATGTAGGCCAAAAGAACAAAATAAGACGTAGGTTGTAACAGAGCGGGATTATCTACAGCACACTCACTTGACCTAAGATTGAATCACTTGACCCCTCCTTCTCAGTGTTTGGTGTCAGGGTTATGCCCTCATCTGTGTTTTTCTTTATCACTGCTTTAGTAGAAAAAAAGACCTCTGCAGCTCAGCCTTATTTTGCTTGATCTCCCAATCCAAAGAGAGACGCTTTGTCCCATAGCAAACCATTTCACTGATGGTGCTCGGAGTTTAATTAGTGTAATTGTGCCACAGTTACTGGTCCCTAAACTTCAACTTTACCTCAAATTTTACATTCTTCAGTGATTACGGAAAAGAAATTAAAATTGACTTGAGAAACCTATTTGGATTGTACACTCTCAACCTGTCACATACTGATGTTTTCTGAGGGTGTTAATGTTGTCAGTGTTGGACATGCAGGCTAGACCAAAGGTTGTGAAAGTAATGCACTGATTGCAGATTGGTTAAGTTAAGGCACAGTGCTGAAACAACATGCAAAAATAAATACAGCATGAAATGGAATATAAACCCACAAACTGTAGTGATCACCTATAATCACTGCAGCCATCTCTGACAAAGGTTTTTGCTAATTTAACAATAATTCCATGGCCCATGTCAGTAATTTCAGATGTGGAAAGGTTGACATTATCAACTATCTAGTACCCTGCATGTTGAAAACTGTCACTGTAGTGGGAATACCAGTGCATTGTAAATGAATGTCAAGGGCTCATGACCAAGTGGCAGAATCTGAGAAGTCAGCAGTGACTACACAGTCTTAATTTATAAAAAGTCACCCTACATTCAGAGCTGACACTGACTGTCAGGCAAAAACCTGCCACCTCTTTAATAACACTGATTCCCACTCACAGCCATAAGGCAAATCTAAGTCTGATATTGTTACACAGTCCAGCAAAACCTGAGTCAGAGTTAGAAAAAGAACAAAGAGTAGACCGGAAGTCCAATCAGATAATGGCGTATTGTGGCAGTGGGTCAGTGCTGTGGTGGGACAGAGTCAGTCTCTCTTTCACTGTTCATATTTCTCATTTCATTGCCTTTGTTTCTTCTCTTTGTTTCATTGTTTCTCATCATGGTATTCCATTTGTTCTCTGTTCCACTGGACTGCTCAGGGTATTCTTTCACAAGTAAGTTCCATTCTGTTTGCCTCCTTTTTAATTCAGTCCCTTCATTTTCATCCTCTTCCATGTATTTGCATTTCTTTCTTACTTTGTATGACAGAATGATTTCAAAATAAAGGTATAATTAACTTGATGATTAGATAGTGTCTTCCATAGAATCCACTGTACACTATCACCCTTAAACCTTCTCTTTTCTTACTCATCTATTACTTGTTTGTGCTAATTTTGCAGACAGCAGTCCATTTTTTTACTCTAACGTCGCCTCAGGTTTGTGTAGCTCTTTCATAGATTGATTTGTCAGATTAGTTTGTGACAAGTTAGGTCATTTTGTAGTGTAGTTTGCAGTGCCTCTAGTATTCCTTACTAATAACCTTCCAGTTGTGGTGTCTCTGGTGAAAAATTGCATCGCGCATATGGACAAGAGCAAGTCAAGCCTCATGTGTTGCATAAAAGTGGAACAGTTCCCACAAATCTTTGTGCATCTGCCACATTTCTATTGTACCTCATTCATGTAATTTGAGCATTATGACTGTTGAGAGATCCTGGTCAGGAGAAGGCAAACTGAAACCAGTCTTTGTAGTATTTGTTCGGCTGCAGGTGGTGCTAATGTGCTGAGTCCAGCCCGAAGCTCACCCTGCAAATAAAGCTGCTCAGAAAAATGTTCTGTGCTATATGTCAATAACAGATGAATTTTCTCATGAGACTGATAAAACAGACTGCGATATGATTAGCACAGTGCACTAATTGTTTAAAGCAGTAAAAGTGTGTGTGTATGTGTGTGTGTGTGAGCGTGTGTGTGTGTGTGTGTGTGTGTGTGTGTGTGTGTGTCCATATCAACTCCACTGGACTGCCTACACTTTCCAAATTTGACATCTTTATTTTTAAGTAATGACAATCATTACATCAAGAAATATGTCAATCGCAACATTATCATTGAAAGTTTCCTATCAAGGTATACCTGAAAATTCAGTGCTAGCCACTCCTCGTAGGGGCGCCGTCACTTACATGACGTGCTGCCCAGCTCTCGACATAAGCACTTGTTCTTGGTTGTTGAAACACAAAGAACTGACTCTGAACTGGCCCTGGATCTTTTAGTCCTTTTTTTAACCTGATTGTAAAGTGCTTTCCAGGGGCCAGGTGGAGCAGCTCAGGGTTCAGTTTGTTACCCAACGACAGTGTGATGTCAAACCAGGAGAAGCAGGTCGTGGTCGACTCAACCACAGCCACGCAGTATCCACATTAAGGTCTGCTGTCATAGTTGAGTTTCTTAGAGCCAGAATAAGACAGACCCTTATGCAGGTGTCTGGATATAATATCTACATCTGACACATAAGCACAAAGTTTATACACAAACAAGGATTCCAAAGTGTATGCATACATATGTAAAAGAAGAAAGAAAAAGGAAAACTTTCTACATATCAGCCAGCATTAAAGCAAGTGCTTAAAAATTGGTACTTCTTTTGTAAACACAAAAGGCTGCTGGCAGCTGTAATTATAAAAGAAAAGGAATCTGACACTGTACTGCGCCTGCTGAATATATAACAGTGCAGTACGAACACCGCTCAACAATCAACTCACTGAAGTTTCACACGCTCTGCAAAGTTGTTAAGAGAATGCACAGTCATTCGTCTTCTTTGTTTCTATGATAAGCTCCTTTTCAGGTTTATAGGCAGTAGCTGTACCATTATAAAAGAACAAATAATCTAAATTCAACCATATGTTGTACTTTTATTCATCAGTATAGCAGAATGTGTTCTCAGCTCTGGTCCATCCTTCACATTAACAAGCATAAACAGCCAAGGATGGAGCTCAGCTCTAAGGTCAGCACCTTCATTAAGACTGATGCTTTAGTATCGTTGGAGGATCATAACAGCCCACGCAGGAACAGGAGGCATTTCCCATTCTGCCTTTTTCATTCTGTTTGTGCTCTGATGGTATTTTGAGATGCTCATCATGTACCATTCAAACAACCATGGGGAAACAACCTCATGAAACTTAAACCTGTGTTGCTATGTGCAACCAGACGCTGGCTCCAAGAAACCACAACTCACATTAGGATTTAACACCAGCAGCAGTGACAGAAGAAAAGCTCATTTCAAATACTCAAATGTGCATCACTTTTTATTGAAGGCTATTTTGGCAAAAAAAAGGAGGGGGAGTTAATAATGCTGGTCCTTTTTGTCCAAAATGTTTTCGGCCTGACACAAAGCTTTAATGTCCACTGTGGGCTTTGATTGACAGCTTCCATGCCTGTTGAGACTTTTTATTTATTCAGTAAATATTTTTTCCACCTGACATACACCTCTGCTGGGTTTTTTTTTCCAATCCTCACAGTATCCCTTATCTATATAAGGCCAAAATGCTAGAGCTGAGATTTGAAAACAGTTAAGTACTAGATTCTTCTTCTAAATAAGTTCAATTTGGCCTATTGTCAAGAATCAACAAAATGCCAAAGTATACAGTTACTATCAAACAACAGCATTCAGTCACTGTATGTATGGTTGAATTTATAGATTTGTGACTCTACAAATGAGTAACGTTATTCTTATTTTAAGATTATGTTTAAAATGGGGATATATAGGCCTGTAGTCTTCTATAAAGACCTCAAGAGAAAATAGATGTGTTGCTTGAAATGTCAGGGCTCATGGACACAGCTTGGATACAAGCAGACTCTAAGCTGTCCTCGTTGTTGTATCACAGCAGTTACAGAGGATGGATTCCCAGAAGCTTTAAAAGTGAACATAGTGTTTCAGAGGGTTGTGTTAAGTCAGAAGTGAAGCAGCAGTTCCAGCACATCTCACCTTGTTCTCACCATGTTTCAGTTTCATCAGAGATTCCACCCACTATCGCTGCCACCACTATGGCCCGTAGTGAGTATGCCAGCCCGGCAGTGTGTCTCTTTCTTTGTGTGTTTTGCCTGCCTGGCCTCATACAGTAGTTAGTGTCCATCAGTCTGGTGTGGCTCACAGTCGAGCAGCTCAGCTCCACTCTGGAGCCAACAGAAAAATGAAATGGCAACTTACCAGCTTCGCTAACAGTCTTGAATTGTTATAGACAACTGTTTTACTAACCCATGTTTGAACAGACTGACTGTAGCTTTGTGTATAGTGTCATTAACACAGTGTTTCTGCAAGAAGTACTCAATTGATTGTGGCGTTTCAATTTGACTCTGATTTTGACTGTGATTTGGAAACTGGCTGTGTTTCGTGGTGCATTTGCACATGACAATCAGTCTGTGTTTCACTCAAATTCACTGACAACGTCCCCAGATACAACATCAAGGCTCACTATTAACCTGCAAAGACCCAAACATCCACTGTAAACATAAAGTATCTATTGATCTAAAGTGTTCAATACCTGTTGCTCCACTAATTCTATAAATACATATAAATATTTGGTGTAAAATGCAGTTTGTCATCTTCTCATGGTCATCAGATATGACCCATTTGGATGTTCAGAGGCTCTGTAGTGAACATGGAATCATCTACAACATTCACCAGTAAAACCATGTGGACGGTGGATGGAGACTCTTGGTTCAGTTAATGATATATTTTGCTGAAAAAATTACTGTTTCCTCAATTTTCTGTTTCTGATAGAATAACCGTTGAATTTGTTCTGAGCTTTTACGAACATCTACATGATCAATTAATTAAATATAGGCCAATACATGATTTGCACTGAAAAACGCAAAATACAGAGGATAATATTATAATTAATGGTAATAATTTACTTCAGAAAAGTTAAATGTAGAGAGAAATTTACATGAAAATTGACACATAAATATCTGGGTCTTTATGGGTTAATATGAAACCACACAATAACTGTTCTGGTTGATGAAAGATAGAAAACTGTTCATTTCCACATGCTGTCATGCACATTAGCAATCTCATTCTAAATCAGTGTTTCTAAGAATTCCCTCTTCTGTGAACAGTTGTCCTTATATGTAGCTATTTCAGCCTCTGGAACCCAAAACGCTGTCAGGACTTTATTATATAATTACTAACACAGCCTCCATGATTCTTGAGGTTGCTCGGGAAAAAAATAATGTACAAAACACACAAATAGATACTGATTCACGTAGGACTAATATCTTCCCCTGTGTTGTCTTGTTTCATCTTTTACATCATTTTTTGTCAAGTTGTGTCTCATTCTCCCTCAAAGGCACCGAAGCCAAAATAATATGGTTGGTTTGAAACTGTGAGCAGTAGAAAGTACATATATTTCTGTTAAAATCTGGGGAGTAAAGGAAACCAGTTAAAACACAGATACCTGAAAACTCTTCATTACCTCCCACCTCAGCCACAGATAATACTGGTATGAATGGGACTTATGACTGATTTATCAGAATCTACTTTCTGTGCTACCTTTGTTGAAAATCTGAATATGACCAAATCATCACCGAACACTAGCTTTCAGACAGTCTTTCAGACTTCTCCATCCTCCCAATACAACTTCTCTACAATAATTTGTAATTCGGGTCAAGAGGAAAGGAACATTTTTTTTGCTGCCAACTTTCCAAACCAAATTTTTTTCTGGTCAAATAATTCAAAACTGAGTGTGGATAAAAATATATATTCTCGCAGTGTATTAAAGTGCTTATTTAGGTTTATTGCTTACACTCTGGTATGTTTCTGATTTATTGTAGTCACGAAAATTTATAGTAAATCAACAAAATAATAAGTAATATGAACAAACTAAGCTACAAAATGAACAAAATTGAAGAAAAAATCATAAAAAAAAATTCAATAAAATTAAATAAAACCCATGCACTTGGACAAATGGCAGTGGTTGTACACACTTTTTATTATTAGTTAATTTGGCCTCAATGAACATCTACATTAAATATAGGAAAATACATAATATTCACACAAAATTGCAGAGGATAATATTGTAGTAAATGGTGATTACTCATTTCGGAAAGACAAAAAAAAAATCTTGCTGACTTGTGACAAAAATAGTTGTGGGTTTTTCAGGGTTTAGAATCACACATATGGACCAACATTTCAATCAGTAGAACCCTAAAATGGGTTCCAGGTGTTGATCACCTTTGGCACATTTCCAGCCCTTGTTTTGCATTGTAGTCATTTTATTCCCTGGACCTTTTGTGTGTTTGCTGTCTGCATGCCCCTGGCAGCCATCTGTCAGATGTTTGTTACCATCAATATTCACAAGCCCTGGCTCGAGTGGAAACCCAGTGAGAACCTGCGACAATAGCTACCTGATATGTTTACTTCCTGTTGTGCAGAAAGGCTTTACGTTTGCTGCTACGTATGTTGTGTTATTATCTCCCCTGTTACATCCTGCCCCTTATCCACACTCACTGCCAGTGCAGTCTTTACACATTGCATCATTTCTACTCTAATCATATGACAGAGGCCAATCTAACGTCTACTCATGTGGAGTAGTTCTTCTACCTGGTGGGAGCTTTGAGAATGGGAAAAGTTGACACTTTGCAAATATTTATTTATTCATGTGAAAGCTCAACAGGTTGGTGTATTTATCTAGAATGCAATATTAGATGGAGGCAGCACCAACCAGGATTAGGTGGGAATAACAAAGGCCGCCACAAACAGTGGACGATTTTGAAACATGATATGATGTACACAACAACTCCAGTTTTTTGGTCCAAATGTATGAAATTTCAAGTTACAGAATTTTAAAATACTACATGTCACTAATATAGTTTTCAATCACAATGATGATAATGAGATATATTTGAGAAATTAGGGTAAAATAAATTAAATAAATTATCAAGCATTGTCTTGAGCTGATTTTCTGAATATGGAAAACCCGACTAGTGTGTTACATGAGAATATACGTAAATGCAAAATCACTTAATAAAACAAATAGCATTTAACAAAACAATTATAACAGTATGTAGAACTGCAGAACTGGAAAATAAATAAATAAAAAATAGTACACAGATGTTAGAAATACATGACTTCCTGTCAACTGGTAGAGCTCCATAACTCGTAGTTGCCTCATCTGCCTGTAGTTTGCTTTAGTTTGTGATTTTACACAAATCCTAAAGCAAAGGTCCAGTAACATTATGCATCGTGCTTCATGTCATGTGTTTGTTCCTTTAATTCCTGGTCTTCTTGATGTGTGTTTGATTGTGGTGTTCCTAACTTACTTAAGTATATTTGTCTAATTTTGACGCAGCCTGGGTTTTACTCCTGGGTCCACAGGATGTTTCTAAAGGCATCACACTGAGACAGTGTCACAAATGCCTTTATTCTGTCATCTGATGGAAACTCGATATCCCCTGATGCTCCACGTCGTCTGCTGTGTTTTATGTCATAGTTAGCTGGCATGGTTCGTAACGTCGAACTGTTGAGGATCTGGATGCATGAGGCATTCAAGTGTTAAGTTTTGGTTGTATCTTAGTTTAAAAAGGTAAAATTATAAATCTATCTTTACTCTTTTACATCTTTCTTGATAATTTTCAGCCCTTGTGCAACCAAAACTGAAAGCCTGCAACTGCTTCATATATTCAGTGACATGTGTTTATGTTCATTTAGCAAAAATCTGTTGATGGATTTCTGGATTTCTTTTTGTTGATTTGTGTTATTTTTGTGTCATTTGTGCTTTAATGGCCCTGTTTGTTTTGTTTGAATTCTGTTAACATGTCTCCATTATTTCAAAATGTTTTGTGTGTTTTCCAT
>JAPTYQ010000007.1:767228-783002 GCA_029814465.1 Ostorhinchus cyanosoma | reverse complement strand
TATATATATAAATCAAACTGATATTTGACATTCAGTTGAAGCTATTAACTGAACATTTCACATGTTTCATAAATGTGCCTTTACTCATTAGATTCTCCAGAAATATGACACGTGTATAAGAATTGGTTTATAATTAAAGAACAGTGCTATGTAGTGTAACATTGTGCGTACGCTGCAGCAAATGTTAATCAGACCCACTTTTCTTACTCGTAGTGATTCAGATGTTTTACTCCAGTCTTTGGTGATTGTGTGTGAAATTGAACCCCTCAAGTGTGTCGGCTGCGATGACTTTCAAGAGTAAATAGCACATTTCAATAATAAAAGCAGATCTGAGGGTTTCGTTGAATCTCCATTTTTTAAATGGCACTGACATAATTTGTGTCCAAGTTCCATTAAAAAAGAACAACACACTTGATAAAAACCTGCAGCTCAGTGTCATTCCTCATCGACTCTCTCCCTCTCTCTTTTGAATTTCCTGTCTACTTCCTCTCTCCGTCTCCTCCTCCTGTCTTTCCTACCTTTTTGCTTGTGTCTCCTCTTTCCATCCACCTGTCCTGCAGACGGTACCAGCGGGGGATCGGGCCTCAGCACCGGCGCCATCGTGGGCATCCTTATCGTTGTCTTTTTCCTGCTGCTGGTGGGTGTGGACGTCACTTGCTACTTCCTCAATAAGTGTGGACTCCTCATGTGCATCGCTGTCAATGTCTGCGGTAAAGCTGGTCCAGGCGCCAAAGGCAAGGACATGGAGGAGGGCAAGGCAGCTTTTACGTAAGTAAAGAAAGGTCAAAAACACACTGGTTCAGTGAACCCATAAACCCTGATTCCTAGTTAAGGATTTAACCCTTTCACGGTCACTACAGTGGACAGCTATTCTCCAGCTGTTCTCTTGTATATTCATGAGTTTTGTTGTTTTCGTTCCATATCAGCCAAGACAGTGGCTGCTTATGCACCATCTCATGCACTGCAATTCATACAATTACTGTAACTGTGCTGTTCTTGATAAACCTGATCTGCAATGACATGTTTGAGTGTAAATCCACAGCTAGTTATTAGACTGTAATTAACAGTCTTTTTGTACAAAAAGGTTTTTTTTTTCATATTATCTCCATGGAAGTGAGTAATAAATATAGTATGAGAAAATATGAGCAAACATCCGATTAGCTGCATTAAACATGTTTTTATTTCATAGTTTTAATATCACTTTCTGTTATTGCGCTCTAAATACATGTTCGTTTGCTTCAAAAATTAAATACATGGTGTTCAGCTGAGTGGACATTTTTGTAACTCCATAAAAAATAGGCTCATCAAAAAAATTCCAATCATGTATTTTTTCATGCCTAAAAAGGAATAAAACCACTCAGGGAAAAAAATGTGACTAAGGTTCTCATAATTCATTCATCAAAGGGTTAAGCAACTTTCAGCCCTTTTCAACTATTTTCCTTTTTCAGTCCATAAATACTACAGAGCCCCCTAAGGGACATGTGGGGGGGGGGGGGTTAATATTAACTATTAATGATAAGCGAATAGTCTTTAGCACAACAGTGTTTGGTTCCACATTCAGCCCAATATGATCCAAAATGGGCCAGACCAGTATAATTATAACATAATAACCCATAAATAATGTCAACCCTAAACATGGAAAAAGAGTGGAAAAAGTAAAATTACATTATGAAAATGTTTACATCTTCAAACTATCCAAAAAAATGTGAATTACAGAAACAACCATGAGCAACCTGTTCGTACTCGAAGTGGAATTTCAACAATATTCTGCCTCAGTTTATCATTTACACATGTGCATTACAACTAACAGATCACAGTGGGTCTACAAAAACACAAAACATTTAGAAACAGGCAGAGCTATGGAGGGAATGAGTTTAAGGTCTCTATGTCGAAATTATGCTATTAATCCCCCCCATCATGGTTGCTATGGAGACAGTTATCTAGGTAATGGTGATAGAGACATCCAGCTCCAGCAGGATTCAGTCTTACCAAACATGCAAAGTGTAAAGTTTAAGAAGCAGTTCTAGTGATGGGAAGTCCAATTCTTTTCACTGACTCAATTCTTTCGGTTCATCCATCTGTTGTGAATCGATTCTGAATCAATTAGTTTGATTCGCCAATTTAAAAAATAAAAAAACATCTTGCAGGCTTTGAATGCAAACTGGCTATTTACTTTATGTTACTTAAAACAAGTTTGTGCTCTGTGTGTTTATTTTATGTCATTTTATTAGTCTGCTCACTTTCTGTTCTGCCTTCTTACGGTAGTGGTATGTAGTCTCATTCAGCAGTTCAGTAGACTCAGAGATTCAGAAAGCGAGTCAGTGAGTCATCAATTCATGAACAATTCAGCAATTTGTGAACGATTCAGAATTGATTTCCTCTACTCGACTCTACTTGGATCTATCTTGGCGTGGAGACTACCTGCTGCACAGTACATCACACAGCACTTCTGCCTCCGACTTAATGAGTGATTCTGACTAGTTTATGAGATAATAAACAAAATATTAGTGAAGTGATACTGAATCGAGTCAGTTGCATTCACAATTTGATTCAACTCGTTCACTTAAATGAATCATTTGTGAATCGCCCACCACTAAACTACCTCAGCTCTGAATAGACTGAAAAGAAATTGTTTGTTTTGTTGAAGTAAAAAAAAAAATATAAACCTTGACTCAATCTATTGTCACTACACATTTGTAGCTCACTAACATGTTTGTAACCACTTTATCTGATAGTGGGTGAATTAATGACTATGGTACACATTTGCCAAATTGTAGAAGCAAACATTAATGCACATTGGATGAAGCTTTTTCCTCTGACCTGTTGCCCATTAAGCTAAGCTGAATGTGATCTGAATGTGTCTTGAATGTGTTGCAAAAACTGCAAAAACATTACCTTTGTGAAAGAAAAATAATTTATACATTTTCATGTACTCGGAAACTGAATCCACCACATTTCAGCTAGTTGTGTTTTCATTCTCTTTAGCCTATGTGTATATTAATTATCTACAGAAGTCAAGGATTTCAATCTGCAAATAATAGAAACCACGATTCCAGGAGTTTGACTTTCTGCAACATGGCCTGTTTGAAACATAAAACATCAACAGCAGCAGATTCCCCTGGTAAATGTCTTGTCATAGCGCGTAACGCAGTACATTGAAGCGTCTCCTATCGCAGCAGCCGTGAACTTCATAACACAACAAACACATTTTCCTACTTAAGAAGTCCTGTGAAACAGATTTATTGAGAGTGAATCACCGTATCCGCTGAGTTGATATTTGACACTAGATCCGAGCATGTCGCTCTCAGAAAATGCTGAACTTTAAAGCTCATCACAGTCAGAGCTGAAGGCAATGATAACAGACAGAAACAGCCTCCAAGTGGAATTTGACTATTTAATGGATCATATTCTAGCAGAGCCTTAAAGACCCAAACATCCACCGACAGCACAAAGCATCTGCTGATCGAAAATGTTTCTGAACCTCTAAACCTATCGATATGTTGAAATAATTTAGGTAAAATGCAGTTTGTTACCTTCTCATGGTCATCAGATTTGACCCATTTAGACGTTCAGAGGCTCTGTAGTGAATGTGGAAACACTGTCATCTTCTACAACATTGAATCACCAGTAAAACCCACTGAGTTTGATAAATGACAGTGGATGTTCAGTTATTGACTTCTTTACTGATAAAGTATTTTTCTTCAGTTTTCACTGTTTTGACTGGTTTGAAAACCTTTGAGTTTTCATGAACTTTTACAGGATCAAGGAATTAAATATAGGAAATACATGAATATACTGAAACATTCAAAATGTAGAGGATAATATTGGTGATAAATCACTTCATAAATTACACATCAAAAGTTAAATAGAGAAATATCCATAAAAGAAGCCCTTGGTCTTTATGAGTCGAAAGATTCTCAATAGTAAATTTGTTTGGTGATATTATTGACTAAAATGTGATAGAATCAGAAATGAAATAATCAAAAGTTGCCTTTTACATGTAATAAAGTGTGCTTTGTGTGTGCTGTTGCTTCCTTGTTAACAACAGGAAAGATGAGTCTAAGGAGCCCATTGTGGAGGTTAGAACAGAGGAAGAACACACCCCAAACCAGGAGGGAGGGGGTCCCACTGAGCCCAACGAGACCACCCCTCTGACAGAACCAGAGTGAGTATGAAACCAGAAGCTCCACCTGGATTTGGGAGGAGTCCAGAACCTTTGATAAATGCAGTGCAGTGTTTTAATAATTATCATCCATCTTTGACACTCAGGTCAGTACTGGTGCTTTGATGCCTGTAAACACTAGTACATAAGGATAATTTATCATGTTTATTAATTAAACTGAGCACTCAAACCACCATAGAGAAGTGGATGTCATTAACAGGCCTGCAATTATATGATAATTTATGTATGAGGTGTAAAACCACTACACTGTTGTGTTTGTGTTGAAGTTTTCCAAACACCTCCGTTATGCGCTGTATATCTACACATACACACTCCTGATGTAGATCCAGATGTCCTCTACAGTACAAGCCCACTGGCATGAAAAGGCAAACAAATATGAAAAGACACTAAACAGAATATGAAATATTGTGGGTAAAAAAAAAATCAATTCAAGCAAAAATGTCAAGTTATTTTCTTAATTTTATGTCAATAGTTTGAGTCAGTTTTTTTTAGGTCAGGGTGTAATATTTAAATGGATCGAAATGCAGAAATGTAGAATACTCTTCACTTTGTTTTCATAAGTATATAATCATTTAAATCAACTGGGTCATTGTTAGCCTATAATTAGCTGTTGATATCTCTACCATGTTTTTGCACAGATATTTTCTCTTTTCTATTCGATGTCTGGTGGAATGTAGCATTAAAGGAGACAAATAAGGTGAAAAATAAGGTCAAAACAGGACTAGTAGCTCTAAAAAATGATGTTTAAGTAACAAAAATCTTACACAGCTACTTGTCGTATAGCTGGGCCTAGATTTCTGGTGAACAGTAGGTCACTTGGATGTAAAACAACAGATAATAAAACAGCTCTAGTAAAATAAACAATGAACCGTGCGTACATTTAAGAACATATGAGACTTAAATAAACCTGTTAAAGCCTTAATATCACACATTGATCATTTAACACTTGTTTTACGAATTTAAGTCAGTTTTTACTACTTTAGTTTTCACAAATTGGACTTTATTACATCATTCTTTTCATTATTGTTTTCTTCTCATGAGACAAATGGGCTTCAGACAAGTTTTTATATCCCTGTAGTAACACTTTTCTGCCTTATTATTAGAGTACTAGCGTCTGAATGGTGAACACCTCCCTCTTTCTTTAGATGTGTGTACTGTATTTTCTTTGCCCCTTCACAAGTTTTGTTGCTAACGTTTTGATTGTGTAGATTTTCTTTTCTCTACTGTAACTCAGCAGCACTTACCCTGTCTTGTTTATGCCCTGACCTGCACTATCTCTCTACCCCTTTATTTGCCCTCTTTCTTTCTTCCCCTCACTCTTCTGGTGGCTCTATGCTTCCTGTTCTGTCCACCCCCCCCACCCCAGACCTACTGCAGCAGACCCTTCCACTGTGGTAAACTTGATCCCTTCCACTGCCCCTAACTCGGTCGCTGAGAGCTTTAGCCCGGCCCAGAGCAGTGAATGCACCACGCTAACCACCAGCACCTCCAGCCCCACCAAAGCTACCCTTGAGAAGGTGTCCCCCCAAAACAGCCTCGCTAACACCCAGCCCGATGTTGGGCCCCTGGTCGACCTGAGCGACACCCCTAAAATCCCTCCACCGTCCAACCCAACGTCCTTTGTCTCAGAGCCCGTCAGCTCCTCCACTGCTAACGCAGAGGGGCCCCAGGTCCAGAGCGACCTGGTCAAAGCCCCCGACAACATCCCGACTAAGGACTTACAAGTAGACAGCCCAACCACGGATGAGCCCACACCAGTCCAAAACAAGTATGAACACCTCCATTTCCCCATCCACTCGGTCCTTTTGCCCTGTTAGCATCCCAATGAGCACACATGCCCCTCCAGTAAAGGAAAAATCCACCCACTTAACCCTCAAAGACCCAAAAGCATCTGCCGATCTAAAAGGTTTAATAGCTTTTGATCCACTGATCCTATCAATACGTAAAATAATTCAGGTAGAATGTATTTTTTTCAGCTTTTCTGCAGCGTCAGATGTCTTTTTCTGATGCTTCCGTAGTCTCTGTAGTGAACGTGGAAACTCCATTACATTCTGCAACATTGGTTCAACAATAAAAGCTGTGTAGTTTTACAAATGACAGTGGCTGTAGACACTTGATATATTTTGCTGCAAATGTAATGTTTTCTTTCATTTTGAAATTCAAGGGCTTCAATGTACACAACAGCTAGATTAAGTACTTAAAGTCGTTCAATAACATGGGTACATGTTTAGATTTTGTAGATTTAGTCGTGGCCAGTAAATTAAATATAGGAAAATATCAGGTTTACGCAGTAAAATGCAATGGATAGTATTTACAACATATGGTGATAAATAGTTGGTAATGGTTAAATGTAGAGGAAAATGTATTTGGAAGTTACCAGAAAAAATACTTGAGGGACTTTATAGGTTACAATAGGTTAAGTCTCTCCAAATGTAATATTCAGTCCCTGGACAGTTTTCAGCTCATTAAGGCAAACTTTCCTTACATTTAACCAAGAATCTACTTGGAATATTGGAGTTCTTACAGGGTTGTATCTTTATTCAATGCTGCTTGAAAGTTTGTGAACCCTTTGAGTAGTTTACATGTTCTGTTATTTTACCATCATTTTCATACTTTTTCTATATGAAATGTCAGCTCCATGTACTTGTTTTGAGCGAACTGCGTAAGTATCCAGCACATTCCAGGAAACATGGAGTCAGAATATGTGCAAAAGTAAGTGAACCCGAGCTGCACTGGTAAAGTCAGAGAGACAAGGCATAAACAAGACAATGACCCAAAGCATTCCAGTGAAACTACAGAGGAACAGCTTCATAGAAAAAAGTTTCACATCTGGATTGGCCCACAGTTCAAACCTCACACATCACATAGAAATGCTGTGGAAAGATCTGAAAAAGGCTGTACATGTCAGATGTCCTTCCAACGTCTCTCAACTGGCTGAGTGGGCAAAAATCCACAAAAGCACACACTGGTTAGTGGGTACAGAAGAGGATTGGTTGAAGTCATTGTTGCATAAGGGGTCACATACTTTTGCACAAAGCAGATTTTCAGTTTTTTAGAGATAAATTACTTTTGTTGAATAAATAATGAAAATATCGGAAGATCTGCTTTACAAATTTGGATTTTTATTTCACAAGATTTATTTGTTTATTTATTCATTTATTTATTGCCATATTTGGAGAGGTCACAAACTTCCAAGCATCTTTGTACCTTCACTTGACTTCAATAATTTATGATCTATATGACATATGTTTATGAAACTTTCATCAGTTGTTCAAAAGTATGAGCTAATATCACTTTATCACCAGAACACACTTCCACAATAAGGACTGTAGCCAAACAGGCAGCAATGCAGATGTATTTGAAAGAGGAAACAGAAATAATATTTACTTAAATTCTCAAAAGCGACACTTAGGAGTTACTAGGTAATGGTTGGAACCATGTGTTTTTATCTTTGTTAACTTCATTTCTTTCTTACGTTCATGTATGCCAGTAATATTAATGTAACTACACCTAGAAGCTGTGCTTTTAGCAATAGAAAGCTTGCACTTTAAATAAATATACTTAAATGAACTAATGTACAGTGGCTGTATTTAATGAACCATCAGAGATGCCACACAATGAGGACCACTGATTATTCAAAGCATGACACTCAAATACAGTATTTGTAGGCATTTTTAAATTCTGACTCAGACACTGAGTTTGTTCAGTGTTTTCCAGTGTCATGTTACTGACAGTTCAGGTCAGTGCACCCTTTGTCCGTGGAGATTGACATATGGCCAGGAACTGGTTTCACATAAATGTATTAAATGGCAAAAATGTATATTACAAAGCAAAGCAGCAAGGCATGTGAACTGAATGAATAATAAATAACATACATGGCCTAGAGGACTACACTGTTTATCTGAAGTCCAAGCCATCAGAAATGAGCTTCATAAAGGTTTTGGCTAAAAACTAGTGATACAAAGCCAGACATAAAACACAGCTTGTATCATGTGTTACACTGAGATGAATATGTGAAAATAACAGGAAGGAGGCAACAGCATTGGGTCATGAGCCACTATCCAAAGGATATCGTTATGGTTATTGGTTCAGCAGTACTCATAGCAGTACTTGTCCAAAGTGATTACAACAGTAACAGTGGATTTTTCCCTTAAGGATGTCACAAGAGATGCAGATAAATGGCATGTGAGTAGGATCTATTGGGAAGCTAACAGGGTAGGCCTGTCTACATTTACCGTCCACCTCCACCTTCCATGTGTTTGTTTGTCTGCTTGATTGATGGAGTTGGCTTTTTTCTCACCATCCACCTTCTTTCAGTCTTTAAAGCTGAATGATGAAAGATCCCACGTCGCATAACAAGTAACAGTGCTGACCATTTCCATACTGTGAATGCATTTAACAGTTAGAGTTGAGTTTATATTTCCATATTATCTTTGTTGTTTAGTTAATGATTTATATTTAAAGCGAAAATAATTCCTACAGAGAAGAGAAACGTATTCCATAAATCACATAATGGTTCTTAGTGGTTTTGTTGCCTTCTCATTGCATTGGATGTGATCAAAAAAGGCACATTTAACATTGAATCATTCTATTATTTAAGAGTGCACCTTTCAAGCAAAAAGTTCTTTGACAGGATATTTAACATTTTAACATCCACTGTTTTCATGGAACCATAACGTTGACTGTTAGGTTATCATTAAAGCAAAGGATGTGCTGAACCTAAATGTGTAGTTAGACTTCATTTGAAGTTTAATGTCTAGTTTTAGTGTGAAACACAAAAGAAAAAATCTGTTCCAAAGACGCTCAGATATGAACCTTAATGATACATTGTTGAAGGATGGGGCTTAAAGGACCTAAAAACATATCTATGGTAGTTTTATTCATATTTCTCCCCTCTTGACACAAAAGACAGCAAAAGGCCGTATATTTTAGGGAAGAACTGCCTGATTGTTCAAAGAAGCATTGATTAGTGCAGCTTTAAGATGACAGTCTATTAAAGTATGATGATGAAAACTCTGAAGTGGTCCACTGTAAAATAACCAGGTCTATAAAAGAATACAGAGGGAAGCAAGCGTTCTTTTCCATTTTGTTCAAAGATAATGGATGCTGAAGTCAAAAGAATGCCTGTCTTGGAGTCTTCGTCTGCTATCTGGTTTAATTTCTGTAGAAAAGCCTCATGTTAGTAAAGCTTTAGTACATGGGTGTCAAAACCAGTTTAGTTCAGAGGCCACATACAGTACAATGTGAATTCAAGCAGGCCAGAGCAGCAAAGTAATAGACATGATAACGTGTACATACTTAATAATCCAAATTTTTCACTTGTTTTAATGTGAAAAAACTCAATTTGCATTATGAAAAATATGAATAACCTCAACAACCATATAAACCTGACATTTGTTAAGAAAAATAAGTGCAATTTCAAGAATATTATGTCTCAGCTTATTAACACAACTTGCAGATCACAGTGAACCTATTATTTTGTTGAAAAATTGAACTTTTTTTTTCTTAAAACATTTCAGGTTATTCATATTTATTCAGGTTATTCACATTTCATTGGGAAAATAGTCTGTAATTGTAAATATGTTCATAATGCAATTTGACACCCTTGACCGTTAATATTCTCATTGTAATTTTTCCATTTTGCAAATTCATCCTGCAGTGCGGGTTGGAACCTTTAGCAGGCTCCAGTCTGTATGTTTGACATCCCTGCTTCAGTATTTGGATGCCTGCCCCCAGGAGTTTGCAGATATTCCTGACTTCTGACAACCTGTAAGCATGATGGAAAAGCTATGGCAGAAGATGAATTACAGAGGCTTACTGACAATCACTGCTCTTGTTCTCACTCCTTCATCTCTTGCCTTGCACACCCGGATGGCCAGAACAAGATGTCAGTGATGGAGTGGAGGGAGTTGGATGCAGGACTCTTGTCAGCTCAACATCACCTTGATAAAGCCAAAGTTGTCATTGCACTAGATTTTCTTCTTCAGTCTTTGACGGACCGAGGCGCAGCTCTCCTGCTGATCTGCACAGTGATTCTTCTTCAGCCTCCCCACTCTGAAATGTCTTGTCAAGCTTCATGCAGGTTTATTGGATTTCGGAGTGAAGTTCTTCTCTTTGGGACCCATCATTCTCTCTGGAATAGAGAAACTTCTATGGACACAATTTAAAAAAAAAAAAACTCTGGAGCTCCACACATGTTGTCCTATGAGAATCCCACAGGAGTTTCCAGAGCCCATAACTCTGAAATTCATGCAAAACAGCCACATTATACTAAGTCTAGAGGCCTCTGTTTTTCCAGTGTGTTTAGGCACTGGATTTACAGCATTTAATACTATATGAAACACAGTATGAGTGTAAATGATGTCTTTAATATGTACAATCTTAATTACATGAAAGCTGGGACGTAAATGCAAATACATGATGGAATGATTTTCACAAACCCATATTTTATTTCCAATAGAACATTTAAAACATATTAAATGTTTAAACTGATCTTTTTCAGAAAAAAATAAGGTCATTTTGAATTTGGCAGTGACACAAAGTTGGGACGGGGCCACGGTGTGTTAAGGGCCACAGTGTAGCATGGCCTTTTGTCCGTAAACTCCTGGGACCTGATGAGACCAGGCGGTGGAGGTTTGGGTGACAAAGGTTCTTCCATTTTGGTCTGATACAGGATTCTGCTGCTGAACAGTCCTGGGTGTTTGTCTTCTTTTTTCTTTCATGGTGTTTTCAGTTGGTTAAAGGTCTGAACTGCACACACTGTCTGAGCACTGGGCACTTTCCCATTTTGCCTCAGTACATTTTAAATGATGATTTTTAACATTTGTACAGGGCGACAGCTCCATCTTTCAATTATTTTTGTAACTGATTAATCTGTCAACTATTTTTTCCTCGATTCAGTTAAATCATTATTTGAATATTAAAAATAGTAAAATTTTGAAACAGACGCATCTTAAAATGACAAAAAACTTGTCCTTTATTTCAGAACCAGCTGAAACAACAGCCACAAAAAGTATAAAAAATAAAAAGGATATATATATAAAAAAAATCTATATAGAAATAAGAGCAATAACAACAGTATAAAAGTACACATAAAGAATATCTATAGATATAAACAACAACATACACGTCAAATAACACTAACAAACAACATGTGCACTGCAGTCTTCAACACATTTGTATCCAACTGACCAACTTACTAACAACGTAAGATGGAACCAACGTACAATGTTTTAGTGTTTGTGTGAAAGCATAAAAGTTTAAAGGACTTAGTGATGGTTCCACTGTAGAAATGTGAGCATGTCGACATTTTCTGCCTTTTTATCCTCGTCTGTTCTGAGCTACGCTCCAGGTTGTTTGTGTTGATCCTGCTATAAAACACAACAGCAGAACCACTGTTTAGCAGCAGCGCAACTAAGGAAACAAAGCTTTGATTCAGGAAAATTGTAATCCAATAATTTTTTTTTTGATTCAATTCAAGTTAATTAATTGTTTAGTTGTTTCAGCTCTATTTATGACACACACAGTGTGTTCACAGACTGTGATTACATCATTACATTACAGAATCATGCCTGATTTTAATGCGGTGCAGCCTGAGGGCCCAAAGTTCACCGGTAAGGATTTTCATCCTCTTCTCTTTCGCGCAGAGATTTCTCCAGATTCTTGACATTGATGAGACTTTCAACTTCTTTGCAATATTACACTGAGGAACATTAATCTGAAATGAAGTGTAGACACACTTTTTGGCAGAGTGTTGAACCTCTGCCTCTCGAAGATGTCCTTTTTATACCCAGTCATGTTAATGAGCTGTTAGATTAGATTAGATTCAACTTTATTGTCATCACACATGTACATGTACAAGTGCAAGTACAAGGCAACGAAATGCTGTTTAACATCTAACCAGAAGTGCAATCAGCAGACGGTATGTACATAAATATAGGGTTAGGGTTAGATACACGGTATGGATTATTATATACAGATCGATGAACATTACAATATACAGTATTAAAGTCCAATGAATATGTCAGCAGACATTGTTGCTAAATGTTCCTCCAGATGGTTTTCTCCCCTTTACTTTTTCAGTCTTTTGTTGACGCCATCCCACCTCTTTGGAGACATATAGCTGCCATCAAGATCAAAATGACCATTTTTTTGCCTTAAGATTTTGGGTTATGAGGTTTACAAATAATTGCATTATGTTTATTTTATGTTTGCATTACACAATGTAACATCAGAAGGAAATGAATTTGAAGAGTAAAAATAATCCAAAAGTGAGTGTATCAGACAAATGTGTATGAGTCAGAAACACAGTATTCAGGACCCTGAATGTTTAAATAGACCACTCACCTACTTGCCTGCGTCAAACACTTCTGTCAGAGTAACCTTATTAGTGAGTAGCTGGTAAAATATTTAATCATCAGTAAAGACCCAGATCCTGTCCAAATCAGGGCTAAATGTGAATAAATATTGCCCTTAAATTCACCAGGTGCACAGATATTGTTGATGTCTGTAGGGCGAATGAAAAAGTGTCAGAGGACAACAATTATTTCAGCTTTAAATATCACCTGACAGTGTAAGAGCACTGACAGAGCTAAACATTTACAGAGAGCAGTCACCGATGTGTGTATAGTCCTATAAATGGAACGCTCAGGGCTCACAGTACATTAGTTTGAAGTATTATTCACTTTTAGGTAAGTGAAGTAGTGTTCATTGAGGTGAGAGTGGTGTAATTTTAGAGCTGCATGAAAAGTGAGTCATGGGAAGCTGAGGCTGGCTCCTGTCTGATCCTTTACCCTCATTTGATGCATTAGATTGAATAAGACCTGACACATTCAGTATTCTGTGCTTTTGCCTTTTCTGATTGGACTGAGCATTTGAAGATATCTGCACTTCCAGAGGTGGACTATAGGATAGAGACTATTTAACCTGTATGCACTTTGAAATAAAGTCGACTTGCAATAGTGTAAAGTAGAAATGTGTTTGGTTAGACAATATGGATATTGACAGTTGGTCTGATACTATAACGCCATTATGATTTTGTCCTTGACTTTTTTTTTTTTTTTTACAATTTTCATATATGAGATTACATTTATCATGACACTTCTTTTTTTGCTTGAGTGAGGAGTTTTTTGTGTCAATTTGTTGTAAATTAGCAGTTATAAATCCTTAGTTCACCAGACTGGGTGCATTTATTCTTAAAACCTTTTGAAATTCACCAGAAATTTTTCAACACATTTTAGTTTACATTATCATCATGTTAAAGTTGAATTCAGTTCAGATGCTATTGTAGAAGACATTTTCTTGACTTCTGAAGTAAAGTTTGGTCTTACAGCTCTTCTGTTATGACCCTAAACCTCAGACTTTCCTGACAATAACTGTGAAGAAACAGTACAGGATTGGGGGTTACATTTGAACCGAATAATCAAGTCAAAATGATTTTAAAAACTAGGCTCATGCTATCGGAAGCGACGGATAGGGGTATATCTCCGAACACCCCAATCCTTAATGAGGTCATGACTTTTCATTTGCACTTGATTTGAAGTCACTCACACAAATAGTTCCAGAGATATGAACAAAAGGGTGTTTAGTGATTTTAAACTTTTGACCGCCCCCTTGTGGGCCAGATCTAGATAAAGTTCTATGTTAGTTCCATCTTAAGTTGTTGTAAGTTGGAGCCAAATGTGTCGAAGACTGCAGTGAATATATTGTTTGTAGATGTCATTTGACTTTTTTGTTGTTTATAGATATTTTCATATATACTTTTATACTGTTGTTAATGTTATTTGTGTAGACAGTAGTGGAAAAAAGTTTTCGCACACCCTCAAATTTTACATAGTTTCCAATATTATCATGAAATATCTGCATAAAAAAATATTTTTTGTGTTTCAAAAGATGTGGCTGCATCAGACAAACAGATGCAAATGATTATTTGTTGTGTTTGTTTATTGTTTATAAGACAAAAAATAACAAAACTAAATTATTGAGATTTTCAACATGTCATGTCCTGGAGCTTTTTGACCTCGACAGAACAGAGCATGTGCAGAAGGGAACATGTGGGTTTGGAAAAGGGAACAATACTGGGCAGATTTCAGTGACTTAGGAAAGATTCTTAATGCAATATATCACAAATCCATGGGGTGTCCACAAACTTTTTTTTATATATATATCATTTTCCTTTTTTTGTCAATTCACATTAATCATTTTAGCAAATTGAATCAAAGAAAATAATCAATAGATTTATTGATTACAAAAATAATCAATACCTACAGCTCTAGTTACATTTGGCCATATTAAACACTTCTTACAGATTATTTTTTTTTCATTGAACTCAAACTCTAAATGACACAACACAACTGTAGACTACATTGGTCTAAGCACAGCTGAAACATAAGCCTAGGAAGGGACCACTGTGACCAAGTGGATGTTCAGAGGCCTGATTAATCATAAAATGTACAACTATATCTTACATCTCTTTGTGTCAATAAGGTGCAGCTTTGTGGATAAATGTTGAGATAATGCAATGCTAAAGTAGGCTGAGGTAGATTTATTGGCCTTTCAGCATTATGTTGGCGTGAAAAGCTTTTCATTATCAATGCCAATGACAGGATGTCCCCAAATCGCCCAGATGGATGGAATACATTGTCCACTGAGGACGCAGCCTTTTCTTTTTGGACTTTTTTCAGCAGCGTCACCTTTAGACCAAAACCCTCACGCTCTTATATGATGTGTCAGCAGGAAGGTTAATGCTTCAGCAGTTTTCCAGGCAGCGACACTTTGGACACAATAAGGAATCTCTGCATTACTATAGCTCACAACAGCCAAATGTAACATACTGCACCAATTCTTTATTTGTCCGAAGCCAAAGCACAACCAATGCATTTCAATGCAGCAAAGTATGCTAACAAATACGAATAGTAGATGTAAGTGCAGCATGGCTTTAAAGTCTGTTTCCATTGTGTCATGGCTCAGTCCAGACGGCGTGTAATCCTCTTGTGTATTATAGTGTGTGTTGTAGGTTGTGCCTCAGTCTTTCATGCCTCCATGCATTGTGTTCTACTGTACCAGCTCTGTCTCATTCCACATTAGCATTCTTTGTTCCTTGAAAATAGCTGTGACATCCATGTACTCTTATTTGATGTCTGGCTAGGATAGTGAGCTTGATCCCATTATGTGTGAAATGCATTCAGTTCCAGGAAGGAAAACAAATTCCCTCAAAGCATCTTGCATGTTTTCCCCCAGTTTTTCCCCTGCCTCTTTTCTTTGAAAACTGACACAAAAGGCAGCTCAGAGCAGACTATTTAACTGTGTGAGAGACTTAGTGATTTGCTGTTAACAGAATCTTTCTTCTCTTTTTTTCTCTCCCTTGCCCTGTTTCTGTTTTGCATAGCGGGAAGACCGTGAAGGACGAAAACACCAAAAACGAAACAGAGGTGAACAACGCTACGACCGAGGTGAAGACAGTTCCCAGTGAGGCTCCTCAGATGAACGGCAACGAAAGCAAAGCATAATTTGACCCAAGATCAGCAGAAAGAAAGAAGGGGATGGCTGGGTGTGGGGTTTCCTTGGGTTTTAAATGGGGGGGGGGGGACAGT
>JAPTYQ010000007.1:615701-632481 GCA_029814465.1 Ostorhinchus cyanosoma | reverse complement strand
GTTTAAAGAACATTAACCTTTAAGACCCACAACTATTTTGTTGATTTTTATTTTTGTTTGTCTTTCAAAAGTTATTCATCATCATTTGTTAGAGCAGTATCCTTTGCATTTTTCAGTATAAATCAGGTATTTTCCTGTATTTAACTTAATGATCATGTAGATGTTCATAAAAGCTCAGAGTGAATTCAAAGGTTATTAGAACAAATCAGGAAAAAATGAGGAGAGTGACTTTTTCAACAAAATATACCATTAAAGGACTGATATTTTTGAGTAATGCACTGACCCTTTAAATGCACATGACCTCACCCTCTTCCAAGTTGTTGACTGTGCTGCTCTGTCCCATTCAGCCACTTGTGTTTGTTAATACAACCAACAACTGAACATTTTAGGCAATCGACTCAAAGTTTGGACATACTTTCACTATGGACTACAACCGCTGCTGCTGACAAACAAATATGGCGTACTGAGAGAAATGTTCATCGGAAGTCTTGACCTTGTATGTCCAAATGACATGATTTAACTAGTTATAAAGCATAACTAATTAAGAAATAATTAAAACGGGTTGTAGGAATCCACTTGATTTTTGCCAACATGAATATAAAGATAGCTTTGAAGCACCTTGATGATTCAAATTCAAACTTTATGAACTGTTAGGGTCCAAATATGCAAATAAATGAACCAAAGACTAATAAAAGTAGGCTTAGCAAAATATGACCCCTTTAACTGAACAATTAAAATGTCTCAATCCACTTATCATTTGTCAAACTCCATAGGTTTTACTGGTGAATCAGTGTTGTTTCCACATTCACCATGGAGTTTCTGAATGTCCAAATGGGTCATATCTGATGACAAACTGCATTTTGTACCTATTATTTACATGTATTGATAGGATTAATGATTCTAAAGTTTTTAAACGTTTTAGGTACTTCTGGTCAGCGGTGGATGTTTGGGTCTTTATTGTTGACAAGTTATTGAACATTTTCCAACCGTAGCCATAACCAGCTGAGGAAGGGGGGTCGAAATGAATGAGGATTAATATCTGCTTCTGATTGTCTAAAACAAAGTTTCATGATCTTGATCTCTAAATTTGACAAGGGGCTAAACAGAAACAGTAAAGAGGAAGATGACTCTGGTCCAAATCTGCACAGAGAAACACAAAACCCCACATGGACTGTGGTGGGATAATTTTCTCATTAATAATTAATATAT
Source organism: Ostorhinchus cyanosoma (assembly GCA_029814465.1). Classification (NCBI taxonomy): domain Eukaryota; kingdom Metazoa; phylum Chordata; class Actinopteri; order Kurtiformes; family Apogonidae; genus Ostorhinchus; species Ostorhinchus cyanosoma. The sequence continues at coordinate 631,272 of JAPTYQ010000007.1, read as the reverse complement.
TTGAACCCACTTACACTCTTCCCCAATGTGAGCCAAGCTCCTCAGATAAGAAATTGCAACAGCACGGTGGTGAATTGAGAGGAGAGCTCCAGTTCCAGCCTGACAAGAGATCAATTCTCTTCAATGCCTCAGGTTGTGCTTAGGCATCATACAATCACACAGTGACCAAATAAATCAGAGGGATTCCACTGTACACCCAACAAGGGCTATTCTCAGAGAAATATAATAATCACCCTGTTGTCTGTGGGAAGTATTATGGGCTTTGACTGAGACAGTCTATAGAAAGAGATTAATGAAGGAAGAGAGAATCTGCATGAAAAGCTAAGTACGGTGAATCATTACAGTATCACAAAAAACAGATTAAACTTTTTTACAAGATCTTTCAATCAGTATTATTTCTCCATTGAACAGTGAACCTCAGTTCAGCCTTAAATCAGAATTTTATGAAACACATGGTTCTCAGACACTTCTTTTTTAAGAGGGAACAAAGAAACCTATAAAAAGGCACTTCTGAGATGTTATTTAACGGAGCCAGCTCTTACTCTCAAGTCTTCTACTGCTTAGTCATGAGTCCTTTAGCCCGATAGCTTTTTTTTGTTTTTGTTTTTTTTTACATGTAACGTACCAGGTACACATTTGGACTTTTCAGTGTGCAGGGTAGTTAGACAGACATCCTGATAATGCTGTGGATATGGTTTGATTAGGTTCAGGCATGAAAAAAGGTGGTTAGTTTGACAAGGACGGATCTAAGTTAGAAAGACAAAGAAAGAAAATGCCCAAATTAACAGGGAATGATCCAGGACTCAAAACCTGTTCATGTATGTTGAAGTCCACAAGCTGTGATGCTCCCCCATAACCCCCCAACCACATCCTACTTGGTCATGTCACATGACCCATGACACTGACTTTGACAAGTTGCTTTTGTATTTAATTTTTATTAAATAATTCTCACAGCCTTTATAGTTTTAAATTTACCACCAATTACACCATTATCATCTCCTTCATTCTGAAATGCAGGAGTAAGAAGGGTAGGGCACTAAGGGGATGCACACAGAAGCCTTAGCATGGGCGTTTGATTTGCACAACCCACAACCCTGAGCTTTCGGGTTAAATTATGGTCACATATGAATGTCGTCCATTTTAGATACATGCACCCTGCATTTTAGAATCTAAGTAGCTTATTAGTAGTTAAGAGTTTATTAAAATTCAGTTTGACTCTAATTGAGCATCTTGAACAGTTGGTTACATTTTGTGGCTGTATATTCTTTCAATGATCTCACAACCAGGAGTAAGACAAAAATGTGGACTATTTTGCAGTTACTCTATAACATCCTCCTCTACTATTCCAAATAAAATAACCTAAGAGGAGTAAATTCTCTGTCCTCTAACACCCGCTCTCTGTTCTCAGCAGTGTCTCTATCACAGTGATGCCAGGTCCAACTGGCACTAAACTGACTGCTGCAGCCCTAACATTGTAAAATGTAACATGTTGTTTCAACTTTAAAATATGAGTGAAAGGGCTGCCTTAAATTTATACGTCAAATGAAGAAACACAGCTCGATCTCCTGACATACATCATGTTGTCTCAATGAAATATCCCTTGTGTGTACCTCTGTCTTTGTTTTTTGCACACAAATGTATTAGTTAGTTGAACTCTTAGAGTAGTTGTAGTAGTTGTTCTTAAAAATATGACTGAGTAGACAACAGTTCAGTTGACTAACACTAGATCCAAACCAGGGACCTTCTTATTATAAGGCAACTATACTTTACACTGCACTTACCACTACAGCATCATGTCTGACAAACTTTAATGTATAAACTTCTACCTTTATTTCTAGCTGTATTTTTACTTCTTTAAGCATTTCTATCTCACCTAATCATTTAAAAGCAAAACCAAGACATAAGTGAAAATGAAATAATAATGATAATAATAATGACTTTCCTCCTATTATTATTATTATTATTATTATTATCATTATTATCATTATTATTATAGATCAGCTGCAGCAATTTCAGTTAAAAAAATACAAAGTTCCAAATCCTTTTTAATACCATAATTTCAGATAATGGGAGTGCATACAGTTGAGGCACTCTCTTAAAAGATAAATGACTAATGTGTGTTGCAAAGTGTATTCCCAGCTTCGAAACAATGCACAAAAAAGTGTTGATAACTTCATGATCAGAAATGGCACCTGCCCATTGTCCAAGATGTATTTCAACATTAGATATTTTGTATTTTTTGTTCTGTATGTCTGTGCAGCTGTCTTCTATCATTTTAATATGTAAATCACTTTGTGACTGACAGTCTGACTAGAAATAATAAACTCAACTGAAATTAATAGACACAGAATGAGAACCAGGACCCCACAAGGCCCAGGTCCCCACAAGGAATAGGACACTGAAAAGAGGTGGGAGACTAGGGAACAGAGAGGGGAAGCGCTAATGGACAGAGGAGACAGAGCCATCTTTGACAGCCGCCGGTACCGGGCCACAAAGTTTTTCTTTTTTACTTCAACAACATACCCACCTTCAAGTGTTTGGATTTTTCTTTTTTTGCTTGCTCCAAACTCATTCTGCTGTTTAGAACCATTTGTCCTTAAGCATCTAACAACCCATCTGATCGCTGATTGGTCAGACGTTGCATGCTGTCAATCATTGCGGAAACACGTGGCTGTCAGATTACCCGTCTCTTTTTTCTCTCCTGCAGCTGTTTTGGGCTGACTTGATAGTCTACAGTATGTACGTGGCGTGCCTCATAGCAGCGTGTGCATTTATCCTTTGCAATGCATTTGCAGAGAATGCACCCCCTCACACAAAGTAGGGCCCCCCCATGGATCATGTGGTGTGGAGGGAGGGGCAACGCTGGAGCAAATGGTGCTCAATCCTGTCTAAAACTGCTTTTCAAATGTAAGTTTGCCTCTGGCATCAGTTTTAAAAGTGTTTTAACTGAAAATATGATCAAAACCCTCTGGAAGATAGATATGTATTGTATTGTAACATATGTAACTATAATCTAATAGTCATAGCTGCTGATCTACAGGGAATGTGACCACAATATAATATAAAATATGTAGTGTGACATTGTATGAAATTATATAATTATACATAATAATTATGTAATAAGTCCCATTGTAATTGTGTTGTTTTATCTCCCAGCCCTGCCTTAAACTCTTAGGACATTATCTGGAAGCAGAATGACAAAAGAAATTGAAAGGTCAGCATCTAAATGCACTGTTTTATTTTGTCATACATCATTTGTTGAACAATAATATTTCCTGAGGTTATGGGTTGTTCAAGTTACTTTTCATTTGGATACACTGATGAAACCTTCCTGAAATGATTTTGGTTGTTGGATACAGTATTGTACCAATCACTGGCTCCAAATTTGAATCTCCATCTTTCTCTTTTTTCTTGGTCGAACACTTTACTACCTGTCTTTAAACTTTGCTTTGTAAACAGTGAGTTCTTCACACTCCTTAGAGTGATATGGCATTAATTCAAGTATACAGACCCACTCTAAAAACTAAACCAGTCTATCTTTTTGGCCCTTCCACAGTGTCCATGTAATCTCCTCTGAAAGGAAAGAGACTATTAAGCAGCGCTTCAAGAGAGGAGGAGGGAATCAAACTAAGGCCAATTGAACACAGGTAGACAAACAAATTTACACAAAGACACTGAGAAGAGTGGCTGTGTGTGAAAGTGTGTCTTTTAACATAGCCTTTTAGTCCTGTCTTCCAGTATTTTCCAAATATCCTGAATGTGGCCTTACTGAAGCGTCAATGGCAAACATTTAATGGTGTTGTACATTTTTTCTGCCTCATTAAACAGTGATGTGTGCTGTTAGTACAGGTCCACTGTCAATAAGGTCCCTGTGGAACAAATAGAAATTATATTCTTATGTTTCTATCCTGTGTATCTACATTATATCTTAACAGATTTTTAACGGGTTTGACATATTTTGATTCAGATAAAGACTGATAGAAGATGTTCAAAATATTAGTTCATAAATACCAAATCCAAACAAAACTAAAATTGGTAGCAATTATACCAGCCTCATGTTTTAGCAACCTCTTGCAGTTTAGGCTCAAAGCCAACCCAAGTGAAGCACTGCAACATAGCTGATAATTTAAAGGAAAAACCAACATCTGTAATTTAACATAACAGATTTACTAATGACTTGCATCAGTGCAAGCCCTCTTGTAGTGTTAAAAACTATTATTGAGATTTGATAAAGACGACACATTAGCTGTAGAAAGGTGTGGACACAGTAACCTTTGCATCTTTGAAGGAACTGAGGGTGTTTTGCCATGAAGAAGGGGAAGCTGTACCATTTGAGAAAGTAAAGTGTCTGATCCACAACTACCACAAAAGACTTCCATCTGTCACTGATGTTAAAGGGGCAGGGCCAATACAGAGGATAAAGAACTAGGGTATGTAAACTTATGATCAGGGTCATTTGGATAGTTTCTGTTGTCAATGTGATTTAAAAAGAACAAACACATTTGTTTGATAATAAATGACTTCACCTAACCACTAACAAAGAGTGAAAGAAAAGTTTTTCTATTATTATGTATAACATGTGTTACTGATTACTTGACTTGTTGTGATAACACAAAAATACAAGTTAAAAGTGTCTCAAATCTTAACTTCAGCATCCTTGTCTTTATAAATTTGTTCAATTTAAAGGTGCTGTTCAGACTTTTTTTTATGATCTTGGAAAAAGTCTGATTTATACATATATGCCTGATCGTAGTCCACAATTTAAAATGAGATTATCAGCACCAAAATAGGTTATTTCCAAATGCTATTTCCAGCTTCCCTGGTTGGGTCGGACAAGACTAGACTGATTTACGGCAGACTTACGTCACTATAACACCATACCAATTGGCAGAGTTCAGTGAGAAGTAAAGTGAGGAGTAAGAGCTGACCTTTTTCCTAATGAAAGGGATTTAATGGATTTATTTTGTTGTAATGGTGGACACTGAAACTGGAGCTGGACTGGCAGAAAGAGAGAGTGAAAGATCAGGGGCTAAAACACCAGTAAACCTCTGAATTGGTTTTAAGTGATGGATAAGAACTAAAGGGAGTTAAAAGGAATAAAAACAGAGCTGGAGTTGTCCCTCTTCCTTCTACACAGGTACAGAAGGCTTCTTTTCTTTATACATATGCGTTGGAACATTGTATTTCACTATAGCAGGGCTGTACGCTTGGCTTTTTCACTAGGAGCACAGGTGCTCCCAAATGAAAAATTTTTTAATTTTATGGTGTTTGTCTGTAATTTGTTGCCCCTCCAGCAGATGTTGTCCTAGGCCTCCGCCTGTGTGGCCTATAGCCAGAGCCGAGCCTTTCATTGCACTATTGACATTGGCCTTAACTTTAGGGTCATTTTCACAGATTTGAGCTAAATATTGGTGCCAGTTATTCTTGTTAAGTTCCATTTTTCTCTCCCATTCCGTCACTCCATCATCTGCACTGTTAGTGAAGCTGAACAGGAGGTGGAGACTCCAGTGTTCGTTTTTCCAAATGATGGTTTACAGGCATTTTCATTCATTCCTTTTTTTTCTTCTTATCCAAGCTGTGACTGTCATGTCCCCTTTGGGTCCACATTGAGTCCAGTCTGAGTATCTGAATACTCGCAGATATCCAGAGTGTATACAGCCAACTCTGGCCAACTGTCTCTGACATGTCGTGCTATTTGCTGAAGTCGTTAACGTGTCGACAGGTACAGACAGGCAGTGGTTTTCAGGTTTAGGTGATGAAAAATACACCTGATCTCACCCCCCCTATATGTTCACGTACTGACTATAAGATGTCGCCTTTGCGCTTTTAACCGTATCACCAGATAGAACTATGGCTGGAAGCTCTAAATAGTGTCTTTGGTATCATTAGTTCTAATGTGTATAAATTTCTTTAAAATAAATAAACAAGTGACACTTAGCCTGGCGGGGGCCAGGTAAAACCTGGAGGGCTGCCAGGCTTATAATGCACTGGGGAAAAACTGCATTGTAATGCATCACTGGGCCTATTGGGTATTTAAACACAGAGACCATCCCTGTCCCACTGCTTTTTGTTGTCCAGTCGATTGGCGAAGTGAGGGCTACACTGATACACCACTAATATTTGAAATGCAGATAAAGGGCAGGAAGTGTCACTGCCGAAATCTGTATACAGTATTTTTTGGATGGTTCTCTGTTGAATATAGCATACTTTTAACCCTTTAGTAATCGAATGACAATGGTCAGACACCACCTCTCTGTCAAATTTGAAGCTTTTTAAAGAAAAGGCAAATGGATATCTTACTTATATCAAGCTTGATTTATTTTAGGAACAAAATGCAAATGAAATGGGTGAAATCTGTAGGCTACTTGCATGACTGCTCCCTTTTTGTTTTTTTCTACTCTATTTTTAGGCACATATGCTGGTGAAACGCTCGCACTGTACAGCCCTGTATAGTGGCTGTCGGTAGCTCAGTTAAACACTTAGTAAACGCATTAGCTGCACAGCAAGCTCTGTGGTGTCGGTGAAATGTTTTATTTGGAGCATTGTTTCAGTCCCAACATAAGGGCTTTATAAGGTGAGACTGAAATTTTCCGTCTGAGTTTAATGTTCATGCCTGGCCTCTGTGAGTAACACTCCAGAGCTTCGGAGTAAAACAGACTTCAGTTGGATATCCAAATTAGGTTTCACTTTCGTTTTCATGGACTTTATGAAGTTTACTTGTTGCACCCTGCAAGTTGCTGTCTTGAAAAAACAAATGAAAAGTTGTAAAGAGGATCCACTCTTCATTCATTAGCTTCAAAGTTAATACAGCCTTGGACAGAGTTATCCCCTTACGGCAGTAGAGCTAGTGCTCATGGGAAGTGAAGTCTTTGTCCCTTAAAAACCCCACAGATTCCGGCTGAAGGTGTCACTGCAATCCACTTTAAACAAATTCTCTGTACAGGACCATTAAGTTTTCCTGTCTGTGTGTTTGTTCATGTCCTTCTCCTTTCCATGTCTCTCACCTGTCTTCCTCTGTTCTGTTCTTTCAGTCCTTAGTTCAGGGGTGTCCAGATCCGGTCTTCGAGTGCCGCTATCCTGCATGGTTTAGATGTATCCCTTTTCCAGCACACCTGATTCAAATGAAAAGCCTATCACAAAACTCTGCAAAAGCCTGATAATGACCTTCAGGTGTGCTGGAAGAGGGAAACATCGAAAACATGCAAGATAGCGGCCCTCGAGGACCAGGATTGGACACCCCTGCCCAGGTCATCTTTTTTCCACTCCTTTCCTCCTCTCATCCTTTTGTCCTGTGTCTTATAACTGTTTTCCTAGCCAGGTCTCCAAACCTGTTCAAGGAATGACAACGGAAAACGAAAAAAATAACAAAATTTTACGAGGAACAGAAACGAAAAACAAAAGGGTCTTCAACCGTTCCGAAACAGAAACCTTATTTTGAAATCCCCAAAACTGGTTAATAACGTTGTTTTTTTGTTCAGCATATAGCCTATAAATTTTCACAAAAGTGCAGCCTATTTCATTATTAAAACAAAAAAAAACAAAAAAAACCCAACAAAAAAACAGTTTTTTCTGGTTGCCACCGTTACTTCACCACCCGCAAATTTCCACCATCACCCTGGTGGGAGGACATGCTTTGAGAGCAGCCAGCTGCACTGAGTATTATCAAACATCGATCAAGGTAATGTGAGCTAAATTGACTGAATCCACTATAATAACCTTAGTCACTCACTACAGAGTATAGATATATTTTGCATGAGATAGCTCGCTATTAGACTCTTTCTAGCTACGAAAAACTAACGGTAACATTAATGGTAACATTAATCAACAACACAAAGACCACAAAACTAAACTTATTGATAGACTTAATAATAATACCACCGGAATGTTAAGAACAAATGTTGTTTTTCGTTCCGAACCGGTTCAGGAACGATATGTTGGTGGTGGAATGCAAGAATGAAAATGTTAAATATACCAGTTCCGTTCGGAAGGGAACGATTGAAAAATAATTTCAGTTTTAAGCCCTGGTCCTGGCCCTGTAGTCTTGATGTTTCAGCTCCTTTGTATTTCTGTCTCTCTGGTCAGTCTGTCATTCCTCTTTTTTCTAATTTGTTCATCTTTTCAGTGATCGTAACTTTTTAGTGGGGGGGGGGGCAAAATTGCATTCTGCTTACTGCCCCAATTTGGCCAGGGGCAGCCGTGATTTGTGCTATAATAGTGATGAATTATCCCAGATTGTGCAGATAAACAGCCACACTTTAAGTACATGATATTTCTGATTTCCACATAGCACAGTGAACACAACATACTGACTGCTTGCAATCTGCAATCTGGTCCACCTGCTGGAGCCAGCACACATGTAAGAAATTGTCAGTATAATATTTAGTAATTATATTTAGTATTAATTACCATTTCTTACCTTTTATAAGTTGTATATAAAGTGTTGAGTATGAATTGTTTAAGTTCCTACGCTCACTGAAGGCAACATGAGTGGGGAAGGGCTCTAAGCTTTTTTGTTATGCTGTCACTCATGATTCCACGCCCCTCTCATTTGAGGTCACACCCCCCATGCCACATCGAGGCCAAAAGTTTTAAGAGAGTTAAAAAAAAAAAAGAGAGATCTGACAGTGGAAAAAAAGATTTGAAACTTGTAAAAAATAAGATCTGATTTTGAAAAGACAGAACATGCCACTGAAAAAAAACTCACATATTAAAATATATATGAAAGTGAAAAATGAAAATAAATAATTTAATATCAAATACAAAAGTACCACTGAAGTGAATCAAAATTATATTTAACCTGAAAAAAAAAGCTTTCATGCATTTATTTTTAATTTCAATACGTTGTATTTTTTAAAATTCAAGGGCAAAACTTGAATTTTCAGTTTCAAATTATATTTTGTCACGTACAAAACTTATGGCCCAGAATGGCTCCATAGACGTGACCATATACTGACTTCATTCTGGATTTGAGATCCTTGACCTCTTTTAATAGCTCTAATCCAGTTTTCGATGAAAACACAGAAAAGTGTTTGAATGGCTCCATACGCTTCTGGCTCCAGAAGCTAACGTGGTGATGTCCGAATCACAGCAAATAACTAGCTTCAAGAACTAAAGGGTGGCGCCATGGTTACTCCACTCATTATGTACAGACTATGTTTGGGACAAAAGATTATACCAGAATAACAATTCAGAAAACCAGAAGAAATGCCAGTTATAATCAGTTCAGCCACAGTTTAATTCCATTTGTGATGTGTTTAGAGAATATAAACCATGGAATAATCTTAGATATTCCAACTGTGCTCACCTGGTTGAACAAGTTACCAGTACAGTTTACATTTGTCTTCCATGTAGACATTTCAATGTCACTGATTTGATTTTTTATACATTCCATATATGAAAGGGACATGTGAAAATTCAATTCTTGTTTGATTCTGGTGTTTTTATTTGGTATGTCTGTATGATATTTTCAATAATGATTTCAGGACTAGGAAAGCAGGTGAAAATATCAGTTGTTTTGTTGTTGCTAAGGTCTGAAACATCTCTTTGAGATGAAGAAAATGTGTTTAATTGCCCCTGATTTTACAATCTCTAACTTTGCAGTGGACTTCTGTACGAACTCTTAACAGTAACGAATTAACAACATGAGATGGTTTGTACTTTCTCATTGTCAGATATGCCTTATAATCAAACTGATTAGTATTATATTGAATATTTGCACTGCTTCCGTTCAGTATTGAAACAGCACTGGCGCAGCAGTTGGTCACAAGGTACAAAAAAAAATCACATTACTGGCTCAGTTTTGTTAGAATGGCAACAAAACACAGTGAATTTTATGTTGTATTTTGTGGAAGTGTTATGTTTGCACTGATCTCTCTGACCTGAAGCCCACCTCTTGTTCACCTCCTCCAGTCCAAGTATTACACTGCAAGGCCGACAGCTGCCTTTCATTGACAGAGAAGAAAAGAAGCACCTCCGCCCCCTCATCACCCTCTTTTTCTCCCCTTATTGCAACCAAACACACACTAAGTCATGTCTTACTATCTCTCTACAGACAATCACTATTATCATATGTTCCCTTTCCTCTAACCCTGACTCCTGAAAGCCTTAAACTGGGAGAGTTTTCACCTTAACCTAAACCCAGTTCTAATCTTATTCTTAATTGTAACCTAATTCTATCTCTCAAACAGTAGAAATCTATCTGTTTCAGATGGAACAGAATTCCAGATATCATTCTCTGAATGCCTTTCCTGTTTTTTGTTTCCTGTTTTTGAATTTAGACAGAAGAAGACTTTGCTTTCATTTACTATTACTCTTACTATCATGTGCAACTTAAATGTTCACATTCCAAATGCAGTTTTTGTTCAGATGAAAGGCTTGTACAAACTCCCATTGTGCTGAGTGGAGGCAGGCAGGCTCTAGTGTCCATAGTGCTGAACCACTGGACCGATGGCAAACGAAACTGTAATCACCTTACAGTGTTTCTGGTGCTTCTGGGAAAAAGAAGGGCTGCTCACCACAGGGAGGCTCCTAAGAGCTAATCCTTTAGCACATCTCTCTCCTTCTTTCTCCTCCTTTTTTCTTCCACCTCAATTCCAAAATCAGTGCTGGAATCATTTAAGGTAAACTTGTTTACTTTATCATCAGTTTAACTTAAGAGAACTCCATCAACACACTGTCAAATAACCATCACTCTGAGGGAGTGATGGCAGTCTGGAAAAGTTTTTAACTTCTAGCTTTGCCAATACAAGTCTTTCACAGCTGCTTAGCTTGGCTGACTGTTGTTGACTTATCTAACATTTACTCTGTCCTCTAACCTGAATGACCATATTCATACTGTATAAGGTCATTGTCCTGAGTGCAGAGTCTATAGCCTTTGCCATGGAAGAGTGAAAACCCATGAATCTAATATTGAAGCATCTCATTTAGAATCTATAAAAATCTCAGTGAAAATAAAGAGTCCATTCTCATGACTGTAGTAGCACCTATTGATTATTTTGATTTGATTCAATTCAATTGAGCGATTATTTGCATAGGCAAAAAATAAACTGTCCAAACGTGGAACAGACATGTCTGAAAATGACAAATAACTTGTTCTTTATTCGAGAACCAGTTGAAACAACAACCGCAAAAATAATAAAAGAATATAAACAATAGCTGTAATAAAATAACAACAATAACTAAAGTATAAAAGTTTGTATAAACATATATAGATATAAACAACAAACAAGTCAAATGACATCTATAAACAATATGTGCACTGTAGTCTTCAACACATTTGGATCCACTTCTAACAATTTAAGATGGAACTAACATACAACTTTAAAAAATAAAGACAAATATTTTTAATGTTTGTGTGAAAGCTTCAAAGTTTAAAGGAGTAAGTGATGGTTTCAATGAAGAAAAGTGAGCATATAGACATTTTCTGCCTTTTTGTCCTCGTCTCCTCTCAGCTTTCTTAGCGTTGATTGTGTTGTTCTTGGCATCATGTGCATCACAATAAGTGTCCGTGTGAAACACAACAGTGGAACCAATGTATAGAAGCGGTGCAATTAAGGAAATGAAGCATCAATTTCAATTACATTTTTAATGAATTCAAATCATATAATCATTTCAGCTCTCCTGGTATCATTTAAACAGCATATACCATTTCAACATTCCAAATTCAGTCTGTGGGATCAGCCAGTATTAGTATTCTGTGAACATGTACACAGTGGATTCAGAATATGGGTCTAGCTTGTATGATTTACTGCAGGTTGTGACACTTGGCTCCTGTTTACACTCAGATGGAGTAAAACACCTCTGATGAAGATAAGATGCTCCAAAGAAAAGTATACATACCTGGTTGGAACCAGAAACATAATGGCTTTAACAGGTTGATACACATCGGTAAATATCAAAAACCTGAAGGAACAAAATAGAAGGGTTATTATTTTATACATGGCTGCATGTAAACAGGATTATTATGGAATTATTCATTTTCATTGGCCATGTAAACATTTTGCTTGGGGAAATCAGGGAACAGAACGAAAAACTGTGGACTTACACATAGGAGACCAGTTTTCATAACACATTTTACACGGTTTGGTTTTGAGTTTTCTGTTTATCTTTCTTATTTTAATCATTCCCCAACCCTTTTTAAAAACTCTAACCTACATGTTTTTATAGCTATACCTACTTAAATGTGTTTTTTTTCCTTCTGCATAACATGCATTTATTGCTAGGTGCTTTTTGAAAAAAAAGTTGCAAGGGTAGTCTAACAAGTTGCTAAATCTAGAAACAAAAGTGCCATGTCACTGGACACAGACCCGTAGAACAAAGGATGGGCTGGCACGAACTTCTACCCAGATGTACCAGTGGTTTATACATGTATCAGGTCCAGATTGACCCTGAGTGATTCAAAACAGAGGCTACAGATGTGACAACTTGAGAGTCAGCATGGACTCAGTAGTCCATAATTTTTTTGTGAACATTTGATTTTTGTTTCTGTCTTTTCTAGCTGTTACATATTTAAACTGTATCTGTACTAGTCGTGCTTATTTTTATTATTTATTTTTATCTAACCTTTATTTAACCAGGAAAACCTCATTGAGATTAAAAATCTCTTTTCCAAGAGTGTCCTGGCCAAGGCGGACAGCATCTTATGGCGTTAATCGTGCTTTGGACATCACTTATAAGCTAGGGAGTTGCAAATTCAGAAAAAAATGACCATAAATGTACCACGCTGGACTTTTTATAAAGTAAATTACAGGCATGGGCGGAACCTATGGGGAGCAGCCATTGCCAGCCGTTAGTGATGTACCTGTCGTTGATTTCAGGTAATGGAGTATGAGTAAACAAGCAGCAGTCAGTGAGCAGATTGAGTGGAAACCACGCGTTCACACATGTTGTTTGTGCAGCCGTAAGCTCAGCACTCTGCCATTGTCCTAGAGACGTGACCCAGCACTGGCCGATAATGTGTCATCTCAGACTGGTGTCTGCTGCATGCTGGTCAGTAACCAGTCCATCGCAGCCCAGGTAATCAGACAACACAACATTACTTCATCACTACTGGTTCTGAAACAGCCTGTGAAGGAGGTAACATGTCGCTGAGCATGTCTGACTGACAGAGCAGTGACTTCATACTCGTACTTGACAACAGGCTATAATGTAAGTTACCAGACAAAACCGCTGGTATTTTACATGATTTTTGAGATAGCTAGCAATAAAAATTCACTACAGGTACATTTTAAGTTTTCAGTGTAAACCCTTGATGGCCAAATGGAAAAAGAAAGACATTGCTTGAATCACTTGATAAAATGTGCCACTATCATTATTGTAGTCAGAGGTCAAAGGGCTCCAAGAACGCCCACTTCCACACACAAACAGACATCATAAACAGCCACAAAATGATCAACTACAAACTTAAACCGCTGAATGATTTCTTTCATTTGCAAATAAAAGAATTATTTTGATGGGTTTGTTGGCTCTGGTGTCTTAGAGCTGATGATGATGATGATGATGATGATTTTGTGTCAATGTTTGACCACAGACAGAATGTGGACTGTGTTTAAAGTTAACAGTGAACAAAAATACACTGGATAAAAATAAAAGATGCAAAAAAGAGTTACTTTTTCTCAAAAAGTTGACTTCTCAGCAAAGAACCTGAGGAGGACAGGAACCCAGGGACACTATTAGCTTCACTCAGGTAAGCTGTTAACCAGGTCAGAATCCAAAAGGACAAGGACCAACAAACACCCGTTCACCCACTCCGCCCTTATCGCCACCTGAATCAAAGTGCACCACTTTAACAGAGCCAGATTATTTCAACTCTTCAGGCTAAAGACTGTGGACTGAACCATGTAGTTAACCATGAAACAACCTCTGAAAGGCTAAATAACAGCCGCATCAGGTGGTGTGTTCAACATGTTTATCTTCACTAAAACAGTTACTTGGATGAGAGAGAAAAAAATACACAATTATAGATTTAGAATCAAAGAATATGAATCAGACACGTAATGAAAGCTGAATGTTGTATTCATGTGCTGTTCATAATTTTCTGTTCCTTATGGAGAGAGTACACTGGTAGACTATTTGACACTGATATTATATATACTATTATTTTGATGTGAATCTGTAGACCTGTTTCTTCTTTCGTTCCTCCCTGATGTACACAGTAAGCTAACTTCATACTGGAAGGATGGTTGACACTGACATCAGATGACACTAGGTAACGGGAAAGTTGAAGTTTATTCAGTTTCATATTTAACTTGTGTTCAACCTGTTGATTTTTAAATACAGATTAAAAACATAGAATGTTCAGGGGCTTTAAGATAAAATATGACTTTATTGATCCCACCGTAGGGAAATTGTTGTGTTTACAGCAGAAAAACACAGAGAATCTTCTCTTATATTACTTGTTCAGTACATATATACAGTACACACAGCTTTGGGCAGCTGTGGCTCAGTTGGTAGAGCGGGTCGTCCAATAACTGAAGGGTCGGCAGTTTGAATCCTGACTCTAACTGTCCACATGTCAAAGTGTCCTTGGGCAAGACACTGAACCCTAAATTGCGTCCAGTAGGTCTGGCAGCAGCTGCCTACTGATGTATGAATGGATGAATGTGAGGTTATGTAAAGCACTTTGAGCACCATGAAGGTGGAAAAGCACTAAATAAGTTCAGTCAGTGTCCAGACTAGAGCTGAAATGATTAATCAATTATCAATCAATCAGAATACTTTATTAGAGAGAGAGAGAGAGAGAGAGAGAGAGAGACTCGACAGGTGCTGCTTTAGTCAAGGTCTTTAAAGTGAATTTGTTGAGAATTGTCATTGTTTTTGATATTTTGCCATGAAATGTGTATAATTAGTGGTACTTCTCTCTAGCCAAACAGCAATTACAGAAAATGACATTTAACTCCTTTGAGCAACATCTGAAGAGGCCAGGTTTGAAGTTGCCCACATTTCCATGACAAAACCTTTCAAGTGTGAAACACCTCAGCATGAAGATGGGAACCTGAGCGGTGGTGTGTGTGTGTGTGTGTGTGTGTGTGTGTGTGTGTGTGTGTGTGTGTGTGGGGGGTGTTAATCCATATTCATTATAAATCTGGTTAAAAATTTTGATGTAATTAACCCATCTGCAGCACACAATGACTCTGAACATCTTTGCCAACGCATTTGGGACAGTTTGTCCAAGTACAGTTGCACAAATGGGCAGTTGAGCTGGTAGTGAGATACAGCAGAACCAACCCATAAAGATGGAAGACATTAAACAGTACGTTAGCCCTCTGGATGGGGAATGTGAGTACAAAAAAACCAAGAACAGTCGACTGACTGACTCTGCAGGAAGGAGTTTTCTTTTCACCAAAAGCACTTCTAGCTTAAAATACCCCATTAGCGCAAAGCACAAGTGAGTCAGGGATTCGGCTAACGCGTCACTCAGTTTGCGACAAACACGTTAAGTGCATATATATTCCCATATTTATTGAGTCTGTTTGCTCATGCAAAATGTAACGCAATTAATATAGATGCAAAATGAATGATTATGTCTGATGATCGTGATTAATCAAAATTGATCCACAGCAACTCTGTGATT
>JAPTYQ010000007.1:590127-604263 GCA_029814465.1 Ostorhinchus cyanosoma | reverse complement strand
TATATCGTGGCTAAAGGAGCAGAAGAAAAGCACTTCGAACAAGTCTTTAATCATATTTATATAGTTAATATTGTCTTTCCAGTGCATAGACTTTAGGCCGTTTTTAAAAAATGATTCTATTTACCCCAGCTTTTGAAAAACTATCATTCTAGCAATAAAAAAACTGTTAGTATTCTATTTAGAAGGCTGTTTGTGTATACCTCACTATCATTTACTTTGCTGAACATAACGAAACAATGACAAACAGCACAGTCTAACAACATTGCTGCATGTTTTAATAGACTATCTCATAGGTGTTATGGCTTTATGCATTTGCAAAGCATTTGCTCCTCATATAATAAATAAACAAGTAAACCTGCAGTTATTGCAGATCGCAGATTACAATTGTTTTCTTAGTAATGGCGCTAGATAACGTAATGAACTTCCTGTACAAACCAGACTTCAACACAAATTTTATGTAAGCTCGAATGAATCATTAACACTTAAGTCTAGTTTAATGCTGTGATTTTCATTTTTGTTCGATCAAAGCATCTATCAAATCGATATCCAATATAAGCTGGTTTTGATGTCAGCATTGCTACTTCTGAAGTTAGGTTATAGCATGTGATATATATATATATATATATATGAAACATAAACTATATCTATCTAGAAATAAAAACAATAATAACATTATAAAAGTATATATTAAATATCTATAGATATAAACAACAACAAACAAGTCGATGACATCTACAAACAATATGTGCACTGCAGTCTTCAACACATTTGGATCCAACTTACTATCAACTTAAGATGGAACTAACATACAACTGGAAAAGAAAAATAAAGACAAATATTTTGAATGCTTGTGTGAAAGCTTCAAAGTATAAGGAATACAGTAATGATTCCGATGGAGAATAGTAAAAATGTGGACATTTTCTGCCTTTTGTCCTCGTATTTTCTGAACTACGCTCCATGTTGCTTGTGTTGATCCTAGTGTCATGTGCGTCACAGTAAGTATCCATGTGAAACACAACAGCTGAAACAATTTAATGTCAGCAAAATTAAGGAAACAAAGCTTCAATTCAGGAAAACTGCAATTGAATATTTTTTTCATTTGAGTTGATTAATTGATTAATAATTTCAGCTGTAGTTACCAATGTGAAGTTGGGGGGGGGGGGGGTCCAGCCTTGTCTTCTGAAATGACAGCAACCAGGGATTACAAGTTTACAAATTTGACGTTAGTAACTTCTTCAAACATAAACACATGTGTTACACTGATCAGTGTGAGACAGTAAAGAGTTGAAGAGCAAACATAAGGATTTTCAAGGGAAAAAAAACACTAGAGTTCTGCACATCGACATTTGGCCACAGGCTGTTAAAACTACAATAAATGTTTAGCCACTAAAAGACCATAATGGGTTTTATAGTAAAGACCAGAGTCAAAATGTATGCAAATTGTACTTATAAAAGGAATAAAAACAGTTGTTAAAAAAACAAGAGTAATTTAAGGCAGGGATGTCAGACATATGGCCCGTTGGCCAAAACTGTCCTGCCAAAGGGTTCAGTTCAGCCTGTCAGATGAGTTTGGGAAATGTCAAAATTACACTGAAAAAATTAATAATATTAAAATCATTTTATTTCAGGTTCCACATACAGACCAATATGATCTCAAGTGGATCAGACCAGAAAAATACTATCACACTAACCTCTAAATAATGACAACTCTAAACTCTTCTCTTTTTTTGTGTAAAAAGTAAAATTAAATGAAAATGTTTACATTTACAAACTATTCCGTGACAAAAAATGTGAATAATCTGAACACATATGTACAACCAGATATGTTTTCAGAGAATTTTAACAGTATTAAACCTGTTACTAAATGTTTTGTGTATTTGTTGATTGCCTGCAATCTGTAATTCACATGTGTAAATGATAAACTGAGGCTTAATATTGTTCAAATTGTACTTAATTTCCTTAAGTAATTTCAGTTTATTCATGGTTATTCAGTTTAGCCACATTTTTTTAAAGGATAGTTTGTGAATGTAAACATTTTCATCATGCAATTTTACTTTTTCACTCTAAAAGAGAACATTTTTGGAGGTTATAAATGTATTATTTTACTGGCATTTGAGGTCATATTGGGCTGAATGTGGAACCTGAACTAATATAAGTTTGACCGACCTGATGAACGGTCTTCTTATGGTGAAGCTGTTCCAGTGAGGTCACTGTTAAAATAAGAACCATCTTCATGTGCCGATAGAATATTATGCAAGGTTGTTTTTGCTTGTCACTGGTTAAATCTAACTCATTAACATAGATTATTATGATTATTTCCACTTTCCTAATGAAAAACATGCTTGGTGGAATTGTTTTTCATTTTACAAAACAAAATGGAGACAAATTTTCTAGAAATTCACAGTTCACTTTCACAATACAGTTCAAATAAATTGTTCAAACCCCCCCCAAAAAACTCAAGCCTGACGAATGTGACATTTACCAACATACACAGTGTACATATACATAATATGTAATATTTGGAGAGGTGAAGGGAGGGCATCTTCATTTCTCAGGCATGTTGACATGTACAAAATATACAGCTCTGGAAAAATTTAAGAGACCACTGCAATTTTCTCTGAAATGAGCCTGTCTGTATGTATGACAGCCATTCCATTCCTGTGTCTGTTGAATTCTGACACAAACACACCTCATTCTACTGAATAAACACCTGAGCCACGTCTTATTTAAGTGGTGTGGCATCACTATCTTCTTACAATAAACAAAAACAGTATTGAAAACTACTGGACTTCTGGTCTGACCGTGTACCCAAACTCTGAGTTGGACTGGTTCTTCTATCAGGATAATACTCCTGCCTCAGCGAGGTCAATAAAAGGTGTGGATGTCGGACCACCAGATGCAGACCCTGTCATGGCCAGCCCAAACTCCAGACCTGAACCCACTTTGAAAACTTCTGGGGGAAGAGGGGTGGTTTCAAGCCATGGAGCATTGCTGAGCTTCTTGAATTTCTCTGCCAGGAGCCACATAAAGTCATCCAACAGCAGAGAAGAGACAAGACACGAGGAAGCTGTCACTGAAAATCAGGGATATTCCACCAAATACTGAACTTTTCCCATGTTACAAACACTGGTATTGTGTTGTTTAGAAATCAGTATGAACTGGTTGTCTTTGCATTATTTGAGGTCTGAAAACACTGCATCTGTTTATTATTTTGACCATGTGTCGTGTTCTGCAAATACATGCTCTAAAAAACAATATTTTTATTTGGAATTTGGAAGAAATACTGTCAGTTTAGAGAATAAAACAAAAATGTTCATTTTACTCAAACACATACCTATAAATGGTCAAATCAGAGAAAGTAATCATTTTGCAGTAGTCTCTTTTTTTTTTTTCCAGAGTTGTACACAGCTCGGCCTTCTGCATTTAAAAAGAGAGGAATTTCAAAGTTTTCATCGTTGCAGACGTTGCATTCTGAACACAGCTTCCTCTAAACTGCCTACTTGGAACAGATACGCTCTCAATATTAAGTCAGATCCAGAAATCTTTTGAGATCCTCCAGCATGTTATTCAGAACTAGGTCTCTGCTCCATTTGACTGGAAATGGAAGTAGACCATCAGAAAATACTGGATTTGGAAAAAGAAAAGCAAAATTCAGAAGTTTCAAAACAGAAAAGACTGTTTACATGACAGCTGTCAAATTCAGAATATTAGTGTTCATGTAAATGTATGCATACTGAAAATGTATTTAAACTAACACTTCCTTAGAAAAAAGTAATGAATGACTAAATAAATACTGCAAATCTGAAGCAAGTCCACTTCTCAATAAATAAGTTAATAAATAAAAAATGAATACTAATTAATCAATAAATCCTGAAATGATCACCAACCTGATTTTAAAAAATAAATAGATAAAAAAAACTCCAGGTCTGTGGAGTGATTTTCATTTTTGGGGTTCAATTTCCTGAACTATAAAAGTCTGACAAACCTTACCCAACAATGGCACCAAGGACAGTACTGAAAATACTATGTGAGTGCACAATATCTATCTCTAATTTAAGAAAAATAAAACATAAATGGTCAGTCAGAAAAGAGCAGGGTGACCCGATGTCCACCTTTTAAGGTTTGTACATTTTTACTCCATGTCCCACATTAAATCAAAGCCAGGATTATATGCAAATGCCTCACACTATTTATTTCACTGCTTAGAAATCTCCTTTTCATCTCAGTGTTAAATGAATATAAGAAGAAAAACACTCATCTACCAAAGGAGACATATTTGGAGAGTTATTTGTAATTTTTTTCATTTTATTGATTACCGTGTTCATTTTGTGTTCATAGTGTTTGTTACTCAGCTCATTCTTGTTCATTTTGGTTTCATGTTGTGAAAGACAGTGGGTCTTATTGAACTTTCTTTGTATTTTCTACAGCAGGAGGACAAAAACCAATGTGAAGAGGATCTGAGGAGACAAAAGGTACTAAATGTAAGTGTACCTCTCAGCATGTGTGAGATGTTCCACACTGTCCATCTCAAATGTATTAGGTTTGCTGGGATCTGGGGAGATGATGGTTGCCCTGAGAGCGAATGACGTGGAAATTAGAGCTGAAATAATTAATCAATTCATCGACTAGAATAGATTAAAAAAAAAAAAATAATAAATTTAAATGTTCCTGAATTAAAGCTTTTTTCCTTAAACACTGGTTTGGCTCTTCACACAGCTGCTTATTGTGACGCACATGACGCCAGGATGAACACAAAATTGTATGTTAGTTCCATATTAAGTTGTTAGTAAGTTGGATACAAATGTGCTGACGACTGAAGCGCACATATTGTATGTGTGTGTGTATATATATATATATATAAATATATATATATAAAATGTTATTTATAATGCACTTTGCTACAATAAAAAAATACATATATATCCATTTATTTTGATACTTTTTGAGGTTATTATTTCAGCTGGTTCTGGAACAAAGAACAAGTGTTTTCTCATTTTCAAATGTGTCAGTTTCACAGTTTTACTTCATTTTTTTTTTGCCTATTCTCATTATAATGTAATCAAATTGAATTGAAGAAAAATAATCGATAGATTCATTAATTATCAAAATCACTGATAGCTGCAGCTCAAATTGGCTTCTTGGGACCTGGAGGGATGACTGCTGCTCTGAGAATGAATGATGTGGAAGTGAAGTGATTCCAGGTAACTTGAGGGATTCTCATCTGAACTTTATCCATGTGGCCCCAGAATGAACCAGTGTGGCCTTGGCTGAAGTTGGAGGATTCCTCCAACTGTGGTGAGTATGTGGGGGGGGGGGCAGCTCACCTTCCTGTGGCACACTGTAACACAGCCGTTTGACATGAGACAGCCCCCTAGGTGTCTCACTTTCTCAGTGTTGGTCTGTGCGGGGCTGAGCCGAGCGCAGCGCCGGCCGCCCGCCCGCCTGACTGCTGCTGCTGCTGCTGCTGCTGCTCGTCTGGCTGACTGGCTGCGTTGACGTCAGCGCCGTGTTGATTTGCTAAGGCGAGAGAAGAAAGGAGTTAGTGCGTGTTGAGAGAGCGGGTACTGCGAACTGCCTTACTATGCTGTAGCCCCATTCCCCCTTTACACTATACGGAATCAAAACGCGTGCAACTTAGGTGAGTACAAGGCGACAAGTGACAGACCGCTGCTCTGCACGCGCATGCCACTGTTTTCCTCTGTCTACTTTCATTTATCATGTGGATGTTTTGATGCATTTATTTCGCCATGGATCGTGTGTTGCTTGTCCCCGTTCAACCTCATGCTGAAGTTAACAGTAAACGCGACTTTGGCACGCAAGTTGGAACGTGCGCACCGGGGCGCTTGTTCAAAACAAGTGTTTACCTGATTGCGCTGCAAGGTGTTGAAGTTTGCATTAGCGCACGGTAGCGGATTGTAGAGATGTTAAGGTTGACGTAACCCCCCCGCACTAGGTCTGGTTTTAGTATGCTGGAGATCGCAGCCAGAGGACGTGAGGTCTGGGTGTTTCACCGGGAACCAGACAACATATGACGCCTGGCTCCATGTGACTCCTCTGGAGCAGAAATCGCATTTGCTCATTTTAGTGGAAATTATGCAATTTTAGGCAGAGACACTCTTGACAGTTGTTGAGCCTCCAGACGCACCAGTCAGGCTCATTTTAGCCGTGATGACATCATGGTGAGGGACTGGGGACACTGGTCACTGGACTGGAAACGAGCCCAGACCCGGTGCCCAGTCCGGTCCAGTCTCACACTGGACTAATTGATTGACAAGCACGTTAGACTGGTTCCAAATACGGGCTCGCAGTAGCACGCGCAGCGGTGTAGTGTGAGGTGAGGTAGGAACTGCTAACAGATGCAATGGCAAATTGATTTGTTATCGAGACTGTCTGATCTCTTTCTGTCTCTCCTGCTTTCACTCTTTCTCTCGTTTCTCCTTTCGATCCGTCGCCGCTCAGTGCGAATCCGACCGAGCGGCATTTGAGGATTCCACTCAAACAAAGTCCACCTGTGCGTGGATCAGACACGGGCTCGGATCGGCGGCGGATCATGGCAGCTGTCTGTCTCTACCTACTTTTTTTTAGTCTGTTGTCTCTTGGAGCCGCTGTACTGCCGTCTCTGTCTCCCGTCTCTCCGTGCGCCTTTCCCACATTTGCGTGCGTACCCGTGCGGGCTCATGTCTGGAATATTGAAACGCTGTTTATTCCTGTTGTGGCTGGGTCTCCAAGGCGCGCTATGGCAGAAAACTCGTGATCAGATTGATTATGCTGCCTTTTCTGTGAACAAGTCTGCGCTGATGTGCTTATTGTCAGCGCTTCTACATTGTCCTCCAGGGAGGAAATCCTCTCCAGACTTAATGTACTTAATGTAGTGCGTGATGTTTTGCATAATGCACACGGCGCTGTAGAATGTGTCTGAGACGGCTGGCCGATATTAACGCTGTCTAGACGCACGTAGCGCTGTCCTTTATTAATAGAGAGCTTTAAGTCCCCGAACAGGAACTTTACATTGTGTTCCAGTGAGTGTGCGTGGAAGCCTCCGGAGCGCAACAAGCATTGATCATTCACTGGGCCGTAAATCGCTACTATTGGCATACCTGTAATAAAGATAATGTCTGGTTTTAGGGTTGACCTCTGCTGACTGAGGCTCTGCTAAGTTCCATGCCTTACCTCTAGTTTCATCATTACCCACCAACCAATATCGATTCTATCAATGTGACGTTAAACTGTCCAGTGTCCTAAAACAAGGTGCGATGATTTATAGAGCACAAACAAAAGGCGCCAGGTTCATTTATTTATTTATTAAATGGATCAATTATTTTACAGTCGGCAGAATGTAATTTATAGCACGCATTATATCCTTTGTTGCTGTGCGTTTTTGTTTTCAAGTATGAGGTTTGTTTAGTGTATTAAAGAAAAAAGACTAAAGCGGTGTTTAGTTGAAATCTATTTTTTTTTCTTCTTTTTTCTGTCTGTGTTTTGTTCACAAATGGGAAATGAAAGAAATGCTCACACTCAATTCAGTTTAATGTCTTTATGGTTGAATTATTTGGTAGATAGATAGATAGATAGATAGATAGATAGATAGATAGATAGATAGATAGATAGATAGATTCCAGTGCAGCAGCAGCATGACAGTTAAAAAAACAAAAAACAAACAAACAAATAAACAAAAAAAAAACACAAGCACACACACACAAAACCCAGACCTGGATAAAAAAAAAAACGTGGAAAATTAAACTGAAGGTGCAAATGTAACTGTAATGTTCAGTATGATGAAGGTGTAAAAGGACATTTAAGTGCAGAGTTAAATTAGGTTTTTGAACAGTTTAAACATCAATGTGAAAATTCTGATATTTCTTAACAGAAAGGAAAAATATCTCAGCTAATTGATTTGCAGATTAATGAGTAACTTTACATTTTGAGTTGTTAAAGGAAAAGATTCAAGGTGTGAGTGAAGATATTTGGCTGTTATTCATTCATTCATTTAAGGCAGATATAGTTGCGGGAGTATTTATGTTGCTGGATAATGAAGGGCGCAAACTACACCTTTCAACCGTAGGCCATTATATCCTGTAAATAAGAGCTGCAGTGTTAACATGTTGCAGTTTAAGGGAAATAATCAACTTAGCAGCAGTCACAGTGACACAAATTAATTTAAAGGACATATTGGCCCAGTCACAACATTATTTATGGAACTCGTTGAGCTCATTATTTCAGTGAAATCATTGTATGTTTTAAATGTGATGGACATCCACATGTTGCCTGTTGACATGAACAGTAAAAGCCGTCACAGAGACTATTTCTTTGTGATGTTGGTGAGTGTAAGAGTAGAGCAGAGGTTCTGGTGCTGCAGCGTTGTGCTGCTTTCCCTTCGTCCTGCTTTCCTTCCACCCATTTCTGGCCGCTGCTCTCTGCTCCCGTCTGTGATGGGAATACTGAGTAAGATGCTATTTAATTTCAGAAAGGCTGCTGATGCTCTTTGTGTTCCCAAACAGCCGTGAAAAAACCATCCACAATTCACACTTGTTTAAGTGCTGTACATCCCTGTCAGATAACCCCAGTGAAGACATCTTTTTAACATAACATATGTTGGAGTGATTGGTATGCACAGGCAGCCTTTCGGACACCACACAAATTGTCTCCCTTCAGAAAGTCTACAGTCAATACTCTCTGCTCATTTTGAGAACAATAACAGTGCACAGAGTGTTTACCATTCCCGCACCATGTTTGCAATTTGAAAATCCAGCAACTTAACCCTAAAATGGCTATAATCTAAATACAAGAGAAATAATCCAATCCTAAATACATTTATATTTAAAAAATACACTACACAGCAGACTTTGATCACAAAAAAGGTCAGATTAATCTTTAAAGACCCACAACTTTTTTTGTCGCAACTTCCAAATAATTATTTTTGTCTTTCCCAAGTGATTCATCACTATTTAGTACAATATTATCATCTGCATTTTTAATTTTTCAATGAAAATCAGGTATTTATCTATATTTGATTTACTGATCCTGTAGATGTTCATAAAAGCTGAGAGTGAATTAAATGTTTGTAGCTCATTTGAGGAAAAAAAGGAGGAAAAATTGACTTTTCCAACAAAATGTACCAGTAACTGAACATAAAAACAAGTGAGTCTATCCACTGTCACTGATCCAACTCCATGTATTTTACTGGTGAATCAATGTTGTAGAAGATGACGTGTTTCCACGTTCACTACGGAGCCAAATGGGTCATATCTGATGACCATGGAAAGATGACAAACTGCATTTTACACCAATTATTGACATTTATTGATAGGATTAGTGGATCAACAGTTATTTAACATATCAGTAATTACTATTGGTTGGCTGTGGATGTTCTGGTCTTTATTGGTTAATTTATTTGCAATTTATCATCAGTTTATTAACATATTAATTTTATTAATGTATTCTCTTTTTTTACAAGATAGACAAAATATCTTTTTTTGTATGTTTGGTTCACTCTGTCCATTTTTGCTGGTGCATCAGAATTCAAGTGACTTTCTTTCTCTCCCTCCATGTAGGTTTTGTCTTGTTTACAAAAATCGCTAAAAACACTGCTGAGCGGGGAAGGCGAGCCTCATGAGTCGGCGTCGTGGATCACATCGACATAATGGATTTAACTAAAATGGGTATGATACAGCTCCAGAACCCCAACCACCCCACCGCCCTCTTGCAGAAGGCCAATCAGATGCGTCTGGCTGGGACTCTGTGTGACGTGGTCATCATGGTTGACAGCCAGGAGTTCCATGCACATCGGACTGTGCTAGCCTGCACCAGCAAAATGTTTGAGATCCTCTTCCACCGCAGCAGCCAGCATTACACCCTGGACTTTCTTTCACCAAAGACCTTCCAGCAGATTTTGGAGTATGCTTACACTGCCACGCTCCAGGCCAAGGTGGAGGATTTAGATGACCTGCTATATGCAGCAGAGATTCTGGAAATTGAATATTTGGAAGAGCAATGCCTCAAGATTCTGGAAACCATCCAGTCATCTGATGAAAATGATGTGGAGGTCAGCGTCAATGATGGGAGCACTGAGGAGGAGGACGATCGCAAAGGCCACAATGGAGCCAAGAACTCCAAAAAGCATTCCATGGAGAGTCCTTATCCGTCAGCTACCCAACAGGTCTCCACCATGGCTGGAATGGTGGACCAGAGCCCCTCAGTCTCCACCTCTTTTGGTGTCTCCACTCTGAGTCCTACCAAAGCTGCTGTGGACAGCCTGATGAGCATCGGCCAGTCCCTGCTTCAGCAGGGCTTTGGTGGTGAACACCTTGTTCATGGTAACTCACACCACCTCATGACTGAGATCAAGACAGAAATGATGCAAGTGGACATGGGTGGCAATGGTCATGAAAGCCCTCAAAACATGGAGTCCAGCGCCTCCAGCAACGGAGAGCGAAGCAGTGAGGACAGGAATCGAGATGGTCCTGGAACACCAACCAGAAGCAGCGTGATCACCAGTGCCCGTGAGCTGCATTATGTCCGTGATGATGGCATGGGTGTTCCACCGGGAGACATCAGCCAGATGGGGCTTGAAGCTATGGCTGGAATGACAGAGAAACACCTGGCTTCACTGTATTCCCTGCCAGTCAATCACAAGTCAGAGGCCATCATGTCTATGCCAGCGTCCATGGCCTCTGCTCTGCCCATGTCCCCAGCCCTGGCTATGTCAATGGACTTCAGTGCATATGGAGGACTCCTGCCTCAGAGCTTCATCCAGAGAGAGTTCTTCAACAAACTAGGAGAGCTGGCGGTGGGGATGAAACCAGACGGCAGGAACCAGCATGAAAGGTGCAATGTTTGTGGTGCAGAACTACCAGATAATGAAGCTGTGGAGCAGCACAGGTAAGCTCAAACAAGTTTACTTGCTTCCAAAGTTCTTTGGCCTCATATTTTATGGCCCTTTTCAACTGAGTTTCATTTACCCTCCTTGTAATGACTTGGCAGTCATTTGGTTGTACAAGTCCTTCTTTTCTAACCTCTCAACATCCACCAGGTCACTTATGAATCATTTAAAGCTTAGGATTAGGCTTGCACTGAAGCAGTATTTGAACTGATATAGTTTAGTCTGAGGTTTAACCACATGCAAAACATAATAATATATATTCCTTGTCAGATGAAGTTTGATACATGCATTACATCCTTATACTTTTTTGAAACCATAGACAAAAGTTAAATTATCTATTAGCTTGACATCATGGTTTCATGAACAGGGTGGATGTTAAAAGGTTTAGTTGTAAATAACAAATATCAGTGACAGCTACTATTTATGTGAATATTTTGAGAATCCTGGCTCTAGCTATAAATCACCTGTTTCTGACGTAGGATGTGAATACACGGTACGGATTCATGGTTCATTCTCTGTTGCTTCTTTGGCAAGAAAATGCAAATGGTATTAGTATAAAACATCCAGTTACTCTAATTAAAAAATAACCCAACTGCATATGTGTAATGTATAAATGAGCAGTATCCTTTGTGAGTATTTAGCAGCTGAGGCCCACAGATCCAGTCCTTCAGACAGCGCCCGGCCTGACCAGGTGACTGCTGTCGTAACACTGTCTTAGACCATTAGTCACACCTTCTGAGATGTGGGCGGCAGCTATCACACACACTTACCAAAGTGGTCCCCACCATCCTGGACCTGACTCCCCTTCCCTTCTCCCATAACTGCACAAGGGGGGTTCTTATTAGCTTGATAATTAGAGTAGACTGTCAGGCCAGGAAATGAGTCCTGAACTACTGCTCTTAGACAAAGAGGTGGCGCTAGGATAGTGGACAGGCAATAGAGTAGTACTTCAATTTGGGCATGAAAATAAATGTAAAGACAATAACTTTTGTCATTATAGTGACTGTTGTATAGATTATAATAACCTTGCAGAATGTGCTTGCATGATGTTTTATGGGTTCCTCAGCACTAATGTATTTGTGACTGGAGGCTTGTCTTGTCTCAAAGTCCATCATCTCACCCTGCAATGTTTGGTTAAATCGGCGTGAATACACAGTGGTTCACTTAAGGATTTGAACCCTGTCACCCATCCGATCGTGCTTTGTGACGGTGTCTTATAGTCCAAGGTTGAGAGCTCTACGGTTTTAGTCGGCGCTTCTGTGTCTAAATCAGTCTCAATGCTGTCTTTAGAAAATTCAGAATATTACCTGGCTTTTACCCCAAAATGAAGTGTCCTTGTGTGCAGCATCAGAGTAACTTGTTATTATTATTTTTTTCCTTTTTCATAAACCTGGTGCTGCACTCACTGTTAAATAAGTAGCATTGTGGTTTTGGCATTTACCTAAACAAATGTTCAAATTTGAGCAGCCTTCATGATAAGTGCTCATTATTGATTGAACATTAAGGCTAGTTTTTGCATGAACTGACACTATCTAAACAGGTCTTAACAACAGTTTTACAATGAACTATGACCTTTGTTTTAGATATGTAGTGTAGTGTAAAAGACAGTCTGCACTCGTCTCTGTCTTGAGAAAAGTCTGGCATGTGAAATGGTTGCCTGTGTTTCAAGAGGAATTTCATCAATTCGTTCAAGCTGGGAAATCTTGTATCAAAGGAGATTTCCAAACCGTTTCATGCATTGATCTTGCCGCTTCGCCCCGTAGCATACTAATGGGTTAATTTAGACTGGTTGATACACCGACACGACACTGTTTAATATTGTACACGCTGTCCTGACAGCCTCCTGAAGAGTAGAAATCAAACATTGCATCATCCGCTGTCTGCTCTGCCATCCTCACATGAAAGGTCTGCTGAGCTACCCCGAGATGCATGATTATTCAGATGCTCCTTATGTCCTTGCAGTTTCCAATGTGGGTCATTTGATAGTATATAAAGTCATATTTGTCTATGTGAGGCCTGCTGTGTCGCTTCTGTTGCTTTTTGATGGAAACACAAGATGTTTTACTTCAGCTCAAGCCGAATCATGTTCCTTGTGACTAATTACAGATCATTTCCCGACAGCCACTATGTCAGGGTTACTGCTGCCTTCTACAACAAACACCTAAAAAAGTTGGCAGAGTTGACTTGGTGCAAGCAGGTCAAGTCAAACATGACTGTAATTGTTTCCAGATGTGGCACAGGTCACAAGTGTGAAGTCTGTGGGTGTGTGTATACACGTCTGTGTTAAAATTAATGCACCAGTAAGTATCCACTTCCTGTATAAATTTAGTTTCTGCTCCTTTTCATTCCTCTGTGGCCTGGATCATATCAGAAAAGTACCCCACCCAGAATGAATACACTGATGAGTGGAATATCTGCTATTTTTATCAAGGAAATTAACTATTAATTTATGGAGAGTGAGAAGTATAAGAAAACCTGATCACAATATGATGTTTTGAGGAGAGAAATGCACTGATGATGAAATTCCATGCTATTATGGTGGCGATTAAAATTATGAAGCTGGAATTCGGTCTTTGTTTTGTTATTTATTAACCCTTCATTGATAGGCTGTTACACGCAAAGGTTTGCAGCAGAATCTTTTTGTATTGAATTGTTGTAGGAAAATACAATTTTTTTGTGAGACTGCACAAAAAGTAGAGATGAGACTGTGATAGATGATCCTGTACAGATGGTTTTCCTAAAATTACCTTTGAAATGCTGCAATATATCACCTTGCTTATATTATTGCAATATACTGAATCATAACCCCTGTATCATACATATTGTAATAAATATATCTGAATCACCACTGAATGTAATTGATAACTAAATCTGGAACTGAACACAAGACTGACAAAATATAACTTATTCTAGTTCAGTTTTTTCCCCCCACTTATTTTCCCTTTGAGTCAGGAACTTTCTCTGAAACCCAGAAACCAAGAGTCACATGCAGAAAGTTACTATCTAATTTCTGTTCAGATTTATACTTCTGATTGCTCATTATTTGAGTAGATGAATTATATAATGTGTCCAAATTGGCCTCAAGTCTTTGTTACCATTCCAAAATATATCAAACTGTATCCAGTATCCTAATTCAGGACCACATGTTGCAAGAACTTTGCCTTCTGTATACACAGCTCTATCTAACACACACACACACACACACACACACACACACACACACACACACACACACACACACACACACACACACACAC
>JAPTYQ010000007.1:557924-573527 GCA_029814465.1 Ostorhinchus cyanosoma | reverse complement strand
GGTCGTCCCCTGAAGCTCCCACCCCCATCCTCATTGTCCCCCCCCCCAACAAACCTGCACCGTGGGCTCCTGTTTCACTGGGCCAATGAAAAGGTCTACTGTAAATAACGGGGGGCCTGGCTGACCCCGGCGTTCATCCACCCTACTGTAACAGAGCCCCACTGCTCACAATGGACCCTCTCATGGGTGTTAGACTATGGGTTCGCTCCCCTCTGTGCCCACTCCCAATGGATGGGGATTAGAATTAAAAAAAAAAAAAAAAAAAAAAAAAAAGACGGGCCCCTGTCTGGTCCTCCGAGGGGGTCAGCCCCCTCCAAACCATCATCAGCACCCCATCACACAGACACTTTAGCCTTTGTCCCCCCTGTGTGAGACTCCGGAGCCGGAGTAGGATGGAGGGAAATGGGGGGGGGTGGAGCTCCAGCCTGAGACCAATCACTCTGACAAAATGCTGGATCAAACTCTGAGCTCCAGTGTGTGCTCACTTTTCAACAATCTAGAGCTGTAGCGATCAATTTTTTTTGTCATAGATTAATCTATCCATTATTTTTTCGATTGGATTAAACAGTTACCTGAATAGGCGAAAAAAAAAAAGTTAAATGTGAAACAGACATGTCTGAAATGTGTATGTATGAAAAATTACAATAACAACAGTATAAAAGTATATATAAAATATTTATAGATATAAACAGCAAACCACTCAAATGACATCTACAAACAATATATGCATTGCAGTCTGCAACACTTTTGTATACGAAGGACTAACTTACTAAAACCTTAAGATGGAACTAACATACAACTGCAGATATAAGGGGACATCATTGTTCAGTACAAACCATGAGAAAAATCATATCATTGTTTTTATGTTTTTCATTGAAAAAAAAAAGTGAAAATGATTATGTCTTCTAAAATCACAAGTTATATCATAACATCTTAATCTTAATTCGAAGTCAAGTTTCTTAAATTGGATTTATTCACATGGAGGAACGAGGCACCATGGTGGAAAAAAAAAGGCTGGTCTTTTTTTTTTTTTGCAGCATCTCTACCTCCACTGTATGCATACATAGCACATGGATGGTATCCATGTAACATTCAATATAAAGAATTCTAGATGGTCCAAAAAGTGTAAATTCAATACCACCACCAGTAGCTGAAAGCTCACCTCAGTTGTCCTCAAATGACTAGGTGACCTACATAATAGCACATATTCTGCCCCCCCCCCAGCTAAAGAAACATACACTTGTCCTTAGAAAAATGCACAGTGGTGTGATGTAACTTGATACTTCCAATTCAGATAGGTCATGTAAGCTCTCACCGTGGGACACCTGATTTTCTCTCAAACAAGGTGGAGTCCGACCCATCGTACATTAATTTAGCCTAATTCTGCACCGTCCATTACAGACTAAATTCAGTTCTTTCATTAAAACACTGGAAGTTGCCAAGCCTCAGCATAGCATGAGAACTGATACCATCTGCCAGGAGAATCCAGTATAATCTTAGCATAATCTCAGTGTCAACCTTCCATATTATGAGATGAGGACTGAGAGGGAAAAGCTGCGTGGATGGCGATACAATAAAGACAACGCTGTCCTCAGGCATTTGGAACTGATTTTATTATTTTGACTAGGACAATGATGGCAGGAGTTAAAGGTCAGCAGGGCAGAATTTAACAGATGAAGCGGGGTGCAATAAGAGAAGGGTTGAGAGAAAAGGGGGGTAGGAGTTTGGTTTGACCCCCCACCTCTCACTCCTATTGTCCTGAGGGAACACAAAGGGCCCTGTCAAACTCTCTAGTGGTCAGCTCTTTGGCCAGAGCGGCATGAACCGTCACTGCTGACCAATCAGACCAAGAACATCCAGTTGGTTCTCAGACTTATCTTTACTCGTCTCCACAGTCTGACCGCTCCATTTAGTTCAGAGTCCTCTTTTCCACACAGATTACATGACCTGTTTATTGCATTAGCACTTTTATATCGAAGTGTATCGGTGCCCGGTCAGAAAAAATATATTATTATTATTATTATTATTATTATTATTATTATTATTATTATTATTACATCCGACATTTCCCATTAGATGACAGTTTATCATGATTAGAGCTGCTGCTATCAATTCATTTTTATAATCATTTGATCATCAATTATTTTCTTTCATTTGATTAGATTCAACAAATATTTCAATAGGTGAAAAAAATATCAAATATTGGAAACAGACATGTTTGAACATGACAAACAACTTGTCTTTTATTCCAGAACCAACTCGAGCATTTTTCAATCAATCAAATAATGTAAAAAAATATATATATTCGAGTTGAATAATCGATTAATTATTGCAGCTCAAATTATAACATGTTGTAACATGCTGGACTGTCTTAGATGATAACAGAGTAACCCCCCCCCCCCTCCATTAACAGCCTATTGTCTACCTGTTAATAGGCCGTTGTTAAACTATGGTTAAATATCTCAGCATACATTGTATTGTATGTTAGTTAATATGTGAGGGCATAGAGAGTAGAATGTTTTGATAACAGAGCTCAGAGAAAAAAGTATTGTCCTTTTCCTTTACAAAAAAACATCTACTGAAAGTGTGTTTATGCAGTTTGTGACCATTCATCCATCATTATCTGCCTGTTCAGGATCAAGATGTCATTTCCTACCATCAAATCAGAATAAGGGATAAGGTGCACCAGAGAAAGGCCTCACCGCTGTCACATTCTCTTTGCCTATGTCCTGCTCTCTGTCCTCTAAATACCCTTGACATATTGCGAAGGAGATGAAAAGGCGAGCGGAGTGGTTTGGGCTATATGCAGCTGTCAACGCACACTGTAGGCCAGAGCAGAGCGGAGCAGGGCCTGACAAAGGGAACGGGCTGAAGCGCTATACATGTGACTCTGTTTGCATCCAATGAAAACGGCGCTGTCAATTCTCTCTTAAATCACAGACACTCAATACTAACTCGTTTGGTATGATATATGTATTAAAAATATGATTAACCCTCAAACCCCCACTTACCCTTTCAATACATGTAAATAATTGGTATGAAATGCCGTTTTTCAGCAGTATCACGTCTTTTTCAAATCCATCTACAGTCCCCATAGTGAACATGGAAATACTGTCATCTTTTGCAACATTGATTCACCAGTAAAACTCATGACAATGACAATGAATGGAAATGCTTGTTTTAAGTAGAATTAATGACATATTTTGCTGAAAAAGTCACATTTTGTTCAGATTTCTCTGTTTTTATACAATAACCTTTGAATTCTCTTTGAGCTTTAATGAACATTTACTTGATCTGTACATTAAATACTATGAAATTCCTTACTTTCACTGCAAAAATGCTAATTATACTATTATAATGAATGGTGATACATTTCTTGATGTTGGTTAAATGTAGAGAGAAATTCATCTGGACGTCACCACATAAAATAGTTCTGGTAAAAATTTGAATTTCTTTTACAAAACTAATCTTTTAATTGATTTAACAATGGAGACGAAATCTGATGTAATCAGAATTGGGGTTGGCATGTTTTTTTGTTTTCACTGAATAATCAACAAACAGTTTGATCTTTACCAAATTAAAATATCATCATTCACTGGTTTTGCACTTTTCTGTGATGCTGCCTTTATCTGTAAACTGTAAACTTTAAAACTTTAAAGTGTTGGTTGCTCAAAATGATTTTAAGAGGCTTTCTGAACAGGATGTATTTACTAAAATCTAAACAAACACAACAGTCTTTAGTGAAACCTGAAATTTTAGTTTTATTTAATTAACAAAAATCTACTAATCTGTGGCCAAAAAATGTGACCATCCGTTATCATCACAAAATAAAATCACATCTGTCAGTATGTGCAAATAATTATGTTTGGACCCTGTGTCAAAACTAAACTGAAACTGACTGTTTTTTTTAATGTATCGTTACAAACACTTGCAGAGCACTGGAACATTTCACCAGTGTAGAAATAGAATACTTAGCACCATTATAATGATAACAGAAAAGTCAGATTGTGATATTGATTTTTATCGCTGCATAGTAAAAATATGCTACAAGCATTTTTCAATACATAAGGTAGACATTTGATTTTGTTTCATACCATAAAAGTCCTAAACAAGTACAAATTTCCATTGTTTTATTTCTTTGCACAGTTAAAAAAAAATCTAATTACCAACCTACGGATTCTTGGTTGGTATTAGTAGAATAGGGAATGTAAAAAACCCCTACATATTAAAACTGTTGATTGTGATGGAAAATAAATGTAATTTACTTTAACAGTCTAAATAAACAATGTGATGATGCAATATGTGGTGCATCCCCACATAGTCATGATGTCACTGGTTCGGGAGAATCTTCTGTCCCTGGACCTTTAATTAGTCCAAGGGCTCTGATGTGGATTTAACCTCCGTTTGTGTCCGTTTGGTCGTTCGGTGGTTGCAGAGAAGAAACTGTACTTGTGTGTTTGCTGTGGGTACAGTGTCCAGGCCTGGACCGGCTCTCAGAGGTCAGTGGACATGGTACAGCTTTCACATGGCCCTGAGGTCCTGACCCCCACCTTTGTTGGCCACAGCCAGCCCCCCCCTCTCCCAGCAAGGACCGAAGCCCTTTGAGCCAAGCCCTCAACCCCCTGCAGAGCGCGCCCCTTCAGCACATTAATAGTGGCACTGGAACTAATTGCCCAACCTTAGATGTGCTTGAGACCCAGATTGCTTCAGCTGCCAGCGCGCCACAAACCCCCCAACACTCCAGCACAAACAGAAGAAAACCTTCAAAAGAAGAATCGCAAAATTGCTGGTTTCTCTGCCCAGTCCTTTGGTAAAACACAGCTCTTCTCTTCAAAGGGCTTCATTTATTTCTTTGTGTTACTGTAAATGTGCATCCATTCAGGCTTGTTTTGAAAACATCACCCTCCCTTCTCTGTGCCTCGTTCTCGATTTTTGTCTCGCCATTCAGCGATGGCATCGCTTTCGCTTTTATTCCAGCGAGCAGATTGACAAGTACTCACTATGTACCTCGCGCCTTGGCGAGACCTTCCCACACATGCCATCCACCGCCATTTTGTTGCTAACCCCCGTCAGGCGCGATAAAGCGCCAAATCAGCCCTTTATATTCGGCACACGTATCGGTAATCCTTCCTATCATCCTAAAATATTTTCTTTCAGCCGTGCGCTTTGAACTGTGAATTGCAGTATGGGTGTAAAGCGGTGTCTAGCACCAGACTGTTGCTGTTCACACGTCTGCCGTCTCCTCGGCTGCATTCACCCCAGTTCAAAGAGACGCTGACGGAGAAGGAAGCAGCCTCAGAGGCGTTTTATGATTTTATTGGGCCAGAGGAAGCATTGTTGAGAAGGTGTTGGACTGTTATTTAGGCTCTGTCTCTCATAATGTCTTAGTCTGGCTGCTCATCTTTGAACACATTCATCTATGGACTCACATGGTCTCACTCACATTTATTGTTGTGTAAATGTGTGTGTCTCTCTACACTGTCTAATGCCCTTTTGTTCAGTTTTGTGGACAGGAGCAATGTGATCACTTGTCTTCAACTTTCAACTGTAGATTTTCACTTTGTATGTCAGGTAAAGACCAAAAACATGGAAGTCACTTTCCATTTATAGTTCAGTCGCCTTGCAAAAATAACACATGAGCACAGTGGCATCAATTTTTTATTCATCCCCATTTTCAACAAACAGGCTTCCCAGAATAACAGTGTCATGGCTGCTCCAGTTCAACTGATTAAAGCGGTACAGTGGAACAGAAGGAACACTGCTACTTGTCTGGTCATGATTACTTCTATGACCTTATGAACAAGGCGTCGAACTAAGACTTTAAGGTCTCATCCTATATGTCAATTTTAACATTCACTTTTTTTTTTGATGAAAACAGAAGACGCGTGTGGCTAAAATGTACGTATTAAAGTATGCAACCTAAACATGAGTTAAAATGGGGCTCAAGTGTAAAGCTAGAACATTAGTGAACAGTAAAACAAAAGGTAGGAGCAATTGTTTTTCCTTCAAGTCAGCGGTAATTGCGTGATAGTCCTCAGGCACTATCTGTTCTGCCAAAACCAATAGTTTCTGTCTACCTTTTAATACAAACACACAATTTGATGTGTACTCCCATTTTCTTTCCTCATTTTAAAGCGCTACTGCTTCTTTTTTGAAGACTGAGAACTGAGGATTGAGCCAAAAGACAGAAAACTTCATGTGCTTAAGGTTTTAAATTGCAGAAGGTCACTTGCAGCCTGTTTAAGTGTTCTGGTTTTGGTTTGGGTTGAGTCATGTTGGAACTGACATTATTTAACTTGAGCTTGTTTTTGTCCATATCCTGAAAAAACGAGAAGATGAATTGAACTGAGTAACTAAAGAGACTCTCTGCTGTAATGATGATGCTATTTGTCTCAGTGAGACTTAAACCAAGATGATGATGGATATGACTGTGTTCCCTGTAGACGAGGGCCTTTGAGCACCGATGGTTTCCTCCGTCTCAGTTTTGTGGACCTTTGAACCTGCGCTTCTTTCTGGATCCAGCCTGACCTTTAGCTTTCATACAGGTGACAGAACACATGACGTACCACAGAAACGCTAATGAAAGCGGGACATTCAGAAGGCATTTCAAACAGGACGTCCTCACGCAGAAACGGTTTCCCTCTGCATTTCCTTTCTGTGTTCTCGAACTGAACTTTCTTTTTCATCCCATGTGATTCTGACAAACACTCTCGTTACCCAGACCATCTTTAAAGAATGGCAATGGAAAAGAGTGGTAATGTTTTTATTGGGGGAGGGGAGTTTGTGTCCAAAAATACCTTGTTTACAGTTTTAATTAATTCAGTAAGCTCTTAAAACTGCTAGTTAAAATACAGAGGGATAGAAGGGAACACATGTAGTGCCTGCTGTAGGCATAAATAAGTGTCAGACACAATGCCAAAAATGACAGAAATGTTCTTTAAATGCAACATACCCATCACAAAATAGTTTTTAGGCTACAGAACATTTTAGACAGCGTTTTAAAATTGCATGAGTTTTGTTTCCATTTTCAGTCATGATTGATATTTGAAGGTATTAAGGTATTTTTAAAGTTTATGCTACATTAAGAGATGAATAAGAATAATTTGTAAGTGTTGAAAGCCCCTGTACTAATCACAGAATTACCATCACCATTATGAGCCCTTTGAATGGCAGTTCACATACATGATGCCACTTGTTTTATTAAAACAACACCACAACATGTTGATATTATATAAAATATAGATAGAGATATTTTCCATAATGTATTGTTTCATATCAGAGTCTTGGACATAACAAATATGAGTAATAACCCTGATGTCATTGCATCTGTAGTTTTTGTTTAGTGCAGTACTCACATGGGAAAAAAAAGCCTCATTGACCATATCTTTAGTCTTTCATAAAAAATACTTGTGTAATTAAATCAATCTTGTTGCTTCTTTTTCTTTTTCAAAATGGAGCAAGAAACCAAGGTAATGCTTTCCATACTATCAAACTATGGGTAGATTAAAAAAAAACAAACATCCAGGTTCATGTGACTCTTAGTAAATATAAAGAAAACACACAAAATTCAAGTCCATCTTTTAAATAGGTACATTTTCTTTGTAGCTCAGTGACGTGTGAACCACTCCAGACTCCACTACATTTGTAGGACATCAGCTCTACCTGCTCTTTACGTAAATATGACCTCTCATACTTGGGTAGTCACATTTGCATGCTGCCAAATAATCCATCATAAGATGAATTTCATCTTGCTCCTTTTTAAATAAACCCCCGAGCAACAGCAGCAGCAGCAGCAGAAGTGAATCTGCTTTCATAGCACGGCCGGTCAGATAATCCCCCATGGAAATGTGGCCACTGACAGATGTGTGCATGGCTATCAAGAATTACAGCCACGATAAGAAAGAATGAACTTTATCCTCTCATAGCAACAATAGTGAACAACAGTGATGGAGCTCTGTGCTGTTATTATATGGCAAACATCCTGGACATGATGTGCTGGCTCTAATCCCATGACCATGCACTATAAATCTCCTTCTGCAGCTGATGTGGAGTTTTTGTTTCACATTTAGAGCAAAGGTGACTCCTGGCCTGTTGACCAGTCTCAAACGGTACAGTTCAGTATCAGATTGAATAACATTAGGACTTGGTTTAAAACTGCAGCGATTGGTAGAGTTTTGCTGTCAATAGGCAGAAAATTATGATTATATTACAGCATATTGTAATTAATTGTTGTGATGATAAACCAGAATTCTGCACCTTCCTCTATATTCAAGCTGCAGTCTCACACTCTAACCATTAACATGCATTTGCTTTGACATCGTTTTGACAAGCTAACATTTGTTTGACACACAATGTTGCTGAACCTACTTGTGACAAACTGAACCAACGCCAGATCATAACACTGCCCCCACAGGTTTGTACTGTAGACACTAAGCATGATGGATAATCACTTCACCCACCTGACTTCTCAACCCGGTGTGTCCATCACACTAGAACAGGGTCGATCCGGACTCATCAGATCATGACTTTTTTTTTTTTTTTCCAGTGAGTCCACATTTGTTTTGGCTGGACTATATGTGCTTGACATCAGTCTTTTCCAATTAAATGTGTTTTTCTCTGTATTTCAGCTTGTGGAGCTTTAAAGTTATTTGTAATCTGTGCAATATAAAGCACCTGAATGGGAATACAGAAAATCTGCACGTTAATCCATAGTAGGTTCCAGTTTTGTCAAACAGGGGAAAAAAAACAAAAAAACAGTAACGGACTTCTGAAAGACTGGTATCCATGTACATCCTCCAATAACTGATGAGGTGGTT
This sequence comes from Ostorhinchus cyanosoma, assembly GCA_029814465.1. Lineage (NCBI taxonomy): Eukaryota > Metazoa > Chordata > Actinopteri > Kurtiformes > Apogonidae > Ostorhinchus > Ostorhinchus cyanosoma. Next base: position 564,711 of record JAPTYQ010000007.1, on the reverse strand, counting down.
TTGCAAAATGGAAAGAGCAGTCGACATCCTTTTTAACCCACAAAGACCCAAACATCCACCGTCGACCAAAAGCATCTACTGATCTAAACTGTTGATCCACTAATCCTATCAATACATGTAGGTAATTGGTCTAAATACAGTTCTTCATCTTTTCATGGTCATCAGATATGACCATTTGGATATTGAGAGGCTCCATAGTTACTATGGAAACACTGTTATCTTCTACAACACTGATTCACCAGTAAAACCCATGGAGTTTGATAAATGGCAGTGGATGGAGACACTTGATTTATGTTCAGTTATTGATATATTTACTGAAAAAGTCATTTTTTCTTAAGTTTTCTCTGTTCTGATATAATAACATTTGAATGTATTTATTTATATGCATACATTGAGTAAAGACTGAAAAAGTGGTAATTATTTCACCCACTCCTTGGTTGGTTATTTAAAATGATTCTTATTTTTCTTTGCGCTAACAATGATGTCACATCTAATTAAAAAAAATGCCCTAAAACATGGGCATGTCCGCTGTCATCCTAACTGATCTGTCACCCTTCGCCTTTCATTGTACAGTTGTGTTCAGTACTGTCACGTACCTTATGTGTTGTACATGTAAATTGATGCTTTACAGACAGCAACGTACAATCAGAACTATTTGTTTGCCGTGTGTTTGGATGGGTGCAGTTTGGATGTTTGGATTACAACAGCTTAAACTCATCTCCATGTCTTGTTTCAAGGAGTGTTTTGTAGTGGTGTTGAAAAAAAAAAAGATTCTGAATTTGCCTTGAATCTGAGGCACTGAACTCCAAATGATTGGGTAGAGTGAAAACACACACACACACGCACGCACGCACACGCACACACACACACACACGCACACGCACACACAGACACTTTTAATGTTTAATTTAATGTTTATCCAAGAGCAGGGTTACATGGAGGACTAAGAGGAGGGTTGCATCAAGTTCTCCACTCAGTAAAGAAAAACATCCTTCATTCTGTATTGTACAACGGAAAGTGTCAGAAGCTGTTTTAAATGGTGTGAATAGGGCTCTCAAGTGTGCGAGACAAGCTTATGACCTTGTAGACAGTCATTGCTGCTGAAGAGGAGAGCACATCTCTATAAAACATCACTGTGAAATTACAGTTGTTAACACTGAATGCTGAATATGCTCTCACCGCACTGCTTTTTTTCCTCTTTCACGACCAAATGAACGCCCATACACGCTTTGTCATTCTACAACAGCTAAGTTTGCTTTTGAAAGCTCAAGTGTTAATGCTCAGGTTTATCATTTGTATATGTTGGAGAGGCTGTTCACCCATCCAACTCTCTGACTACTGGTATGAATAGTCATAGTGCTCAGAGAAGGATGCCTCGCTATTGTGGGGATACATTTCTCTTCACCATGTGCCAGCATCACTCTACAGTTTCCTTTTCATGTATTGATGAAGCATTTGAAATACTACATCCAGAATTCCACTGTTCTGCTGTTGATAGTCATAAGAATTCTGATGACTTTGATTTTTCACATTGCATAATTTTAAAGAAATATAGGCATCTTAAAATCAACAGAGGATTAACCTTCCATTATACAATGAACAAAACACACCTGCACTTACAGCTTAGATGAAGAAGAAACCTCTGACAGGGTTATATAGAACAATAACCTGCATCAGAAATAGAGCTGCAGCTATTGATTATTTTTGTAACTGATTAATCCATTGATTATTTTCTCCCATTCAATTGAAGGATTATTTGGATTGGCAACAAAAAATATAGCAAACATGTGAAAAAGACATGTCTGAAAATGACAGACCACCCACTTGTCCTTCAGCAGCTTAAGATGGAACTAACACAACTGAAAAAAACCCAAAATAAATAAACAAGTATTTTTAATGTTTGTGTGAAAGCTTCAAAGTTTAAAGGAGTAAGTGACGGTTCCAAAGAAGAAAAGTGAATATATGGACATTTTCTACCTTTTTGTCCTTGTCTCTTCTGAGCTATGCTCCATGTTGTTTGTGTTGATCCTGGCGTCATGTGCATCACAATAAGCGTCCGTGTGAAACATGACAGTGGAACCAATGTTTAGCAGCAGTAAAATTAAGGAAACAAAGCTTTGATTCATGAAAATTGTAATCAAATATTTTTTTAATGGATTTGAGTCGATTAACCGTTTCAGCTTTAATCAGAAGCATCATCCAAACTTGGTCGTATTACATCCAAACCTACAGCGTCCTTTACATCCTGAGTTATGAAACTAATAAGGTCAACTCTGTCAGAAACCAACCTGAGGAGAAGAGCAGCTCAGGAGAGCAAACACAGGGCCTGGGTGACTCATGAGGGCGTCTGAGAACATCCCTTTTCCAGCCCCCACCTGTGGTTTTGGAGATCGTTTGGCCCCGCCGCCGTGTCACTGTCACCGTCTAATCTCATTGGTAAGCCTCGGGCATGCCACAGTGTCCCGGCTGCCCACATCTGAGCAAACACCTTCAGAGAGAAAAACACCAACCTTTCACTGAGGTGACAGAGGAATGATGAGCAAGGGAGGGAAGCGTTAGCATTAGCGTTGGGGGGGGGGGCTTACAGTGCAGTCGCTGGCACCTGTCTTGATATTCATCTCAGTAGTGTAGGAACAGAATCCCTGTCTGCCTACAAGTGATACCAGTGAGTGGCTTTAGGCAAAGAGCTGCACTCCACAGCAACATGAGGTCTCATTCATATACCAGGAGGCTCTTGTATGAATGATTCAATTCACACCAGCTGATTTTTAGGATCTATTTGACTGTACATTTCTATGCAGTATTGAGGTTGCTGTTTGAATAGTAGTTTTTGAAATAAAACAGTTCTAAGTATTATTCTTCGCTCCAAGAATGGACCATTTGTGCTCTAGCATCCATACTTTTGATTGGATAGTCAGAGGCTTTTAACAGAAGTCTGATGCCAAATCACATGTATTAGACTTAATTTGAATGAGACTATCTTGTAGATTCTGTGTTTTCAAATGTGCCTGAAACACCTTAAGATTTAAGATAATGTATACTTTAAATTGCAAGTAGAACAATCAAGGTGGGATTTGAAGAAGGCTTTTATGCTAGAAAGACTAAGAAAAACCTTAAAAAAAAACTGTTGATGGTTCTTTTTCTAACACATCAGTCAAACATGGGGATGTGCTGCATTTGGGACCTTTTCAGTTTTGGAAAGTCAACAATATACATTTGATCTGGTTAGTTTTGCTTTCACACTGCAATTTTAGAGTGGACTAAATTACTTGACATTCAGGCATCATAATCTACATGTGCTTCGTCACTAGACAATGTTCTTCTGTCTTCAGTTTGCTTTCCTGCATCAATAGCTGGTCTCATTTCCTGTAACTGGTCTAAAAGTTGGAATTATCCAAATGTTTTCACATTATAAATAAATTGAACCATGGTTCAAATTGATCTGGACTAAGAACACCTCTTTCATAAACCCAAAGGCTGGCTGTTTGGTCCAGGTAATGTTTCAAACCTGCAAATTTAGTTTAGATCAAATTGTAAATTCCAAACCAAACAAGGAAGGTGTGAAAACACCTTGGGTTTACCTTAACATTCAACCCATAAAGACCTAAACACCCACCACTGATCTGAAATGTTTAAGACCTGTTGATCCTATCAATACATGTAAGTAGTTGGTGTAAAATGCAGTTTGTCAACGTTTCATGGTCACCACATATGACCCATTTGGACGTTCAGAGGCTGAAATGACAGTAGATGAAGACTCGTGGTTTATGTTCAGTTAATGATATATTTTGTTGAACAAGTCACTTTTTTCCCTTTTTTTCAAATTTGATCAAATAACCTTTGAATTTACTGAGGTTATTGAACATCATGACCAATGAATTAAATATAGGAAAATACCAGATTTTCACTGTAAATGCAACCAGTAGAGGATCAAATTCTAATAAATAGTGAAAAATCACTTGGGGAAGACAAAAAATGTAGTTGTAGGGTTAATAAGAAACAAGCATGTGGTGGAAGAAAAATACAGTTTATGTTCCACATATATATTCCTTTTATTGGTGTAAATCTGATTTTATCATGTAATGGAAGGTGTGTTGATAGAAGTAAGAGCACCAGTGTTTTAACCTTCCAGGCAGACCAGGTTTCTCGCTGCTCTATTCAGCTTCACCGTGATTCTGAATGAACCAATTAAGTTGGTCAGACATGTTCTCTAATTTCACCCCCCTCCCCATCCCCCACCCACCATCCTCTATTTTGTAACAAAGCTAATTAAAAATGGCATGTTTTGTCTGACAAGAGCAGTGCCAGTCACAGTGGTGACTTTGTTTGGAGGAGCGGGACGTTGCCAACAGGAATGGGTCCAGCAGAGACTATTTGAAAAAGGCTCATTTCCACGCTTCAAAATAACACCAGGGAACAATCAAGGTCATGTTTATTAAAACACATCAGAGAGGTGGACTCCCCGCCAAAAACCCTGCTCAGCCAAACGCAACGCCTGCTCTGTGATCACGCCGAGAAAAATGCATCCGGCGTCATTTTAATAAAATGATAAGGTTGTTGAATCCACATGGCCACGCCGGGCGTTTGTTTTTACTGCTTTTTCAGTGACTGTGTGGAGTTAATCCTCCTTTGTAATCAATTCCTTTTTGTATCGTTTTCCATAATAAAGCAGGCTGGACTGAGGAGGCGTTTAACAAAGAAAGGTTTGAGATTGCGTGTGTGCACGTGTGTGTGTGTATAAGTGTGTGTGTTAGCAGTGACTTCCTGAAACAGTGACACAATGCGTGCAACATTTGGACTTATTCAGCATCTGGTGAAATGAACACAGGCCTCAAAAGGAGGAAGTGATAGTGACATGAGGGAAGAGGAGCTGCTTCCAGCTCTGTTTGATAGGCTGTTTGGAATCACTCACATGAGCCCGTTTTATTCTTAGCACAGGCACTTTGTACATCATTGGGTTTACTAGAGTGCAGTGGGCAGCTCAGAGGGGAACTGGCAGTGTGTTTACTCTGTACACAGTCCCAAAGTTGAAAAATCTGCTGATCAAAACCTATCAAATGTTTTGTTGCAAAACTTGATCTTATGCCAGAAAAGAGAAGAGTAATATTATCTTTTTTGGCACTTGTTCCTGTCAATACTTAAACATTGCACTAACCAACTTATTGACAGAGGAGGAAAAACAAAAAGGGTTTAATTGAAACAATTGATTGTAAACATCAATTACAGTTTACAGAACCTACTTTAACTCCGGCCTATTAAAACATAGTCCTGCCGTACTATTATGGGCTTTTGGTGCGGTCATTGTGATTTTCCAAATACATTTCTTTCCATAATGAGTGCTGTAAGTCTTGAAATTAGAGGTGAAACAATTAATTGACTTGAATCGATTAAAAAAAAAGAATTAATAGCAATTTTCCTGAATCAAAGTTTTGTTTTCCAATAAACTTTGGTTCCACTGTTGTGTTTCACATTGTGATGCACATGATGCCAGGATCAACACACACAGTTGTAAGTTAGTTCCATCTTAGGTTGTTAGTAAGTTGAATCCAAATGTGTTGAAGACTGCACATATTGTTTGTAGATGTGTGTCTATGGATATTTTTATATATACTTTTACACTTTATATGGTTGTTATTTTAGCTGTAAAGGACAAGTTTTTTATCATTTCTAGACATGTCTGAAAACCTAAAGCTTCATTCAGGTAGAATTTATCTGTTCTTGTACAGTCACTACTATCAGGACAATAAAGAATACATTTAAATTATACCGTTTTCTACTGTGAATGTATGTTCACATTTGGCACTCTTTTAGGTATGGCTGGCCATGAAAATGATAACTAAAAATATTTTGTCTCTCTGGACATACTGTATGTACTACTTTCTTCTTTTTGGTTTGCTTTGTTGTCATTATCACTGTCTTTCATTTCAGTTTTAGCATCTTTTTGCATCTTTTACAACATTTTCACCTTTTTCCTTATGTTACAAACACTGAAGAAAAGTGAGCATAAGGATGTTTTCTGCCTTTTTGGCCTTATGTCTCTTGAGCTCTGCTCCATGTTTGTGTTGATCCTGGCATCGTGCATCACAATAAGTGTCCGTGTGAAACAAAACAGCAGAACCGAGTTTAGCAGCAGCGAAATTAAGGGAACAAAGGTTTGAATCAGGAAAATTGTATAATTGTTTAAATGTATTCGAGTCAATTAATCGATTCATCATTTAAGCTCTAGTGTTGTGTGCTGTGGTACGTTGTCTAGTCTAATGCCAAACTAGCCAAAGAAATCCTTCCCAGAACCTGGGCCTTGTCCTCACCTGTCTACTCAGCCTCTGCTCATCCTGTTAAACCTGGAGATCAGCAATCGCCCTGACCTCATATACAACCGTACTCACCATACAAACATACACACACCATGACAGCTTCCTTCACAACTCAATTGACGTGTGGAATGGATGCCTCCACCAATGCTATTGTCTGGCGCTCAGGCTTTGCGCAGTTTCCCTCCTGGACGAAGGTCATTCATCATGACAGCATAAAGCCTCGGCCATTAGTGGTTGATGAATGACCTGGCCCACCGGTCAAGACTTGACCTCCCCGCCCCCTTCCCTGCACCAGTGGAGGGAAGGGGGCAGGCATTCTATTCCTTTCTTCAAGTCAAACTTTGAGAAGTGTTCAGCCTGTTGAAAGGTGGAGTCGTGACATTCCTGTTGGTCAGGCTTTACTGTATCTATTTGCCCAGTGGCTGGTATTATCCACCCCCCCACCCACCCAAAATATACACACAGGATGCTTT
>JAPTYQ010000007.1:543376-557824 GCA_029814465.1 Ostorhinchus cyanosoma | reverse complement strand
GCTTTCAGGCCTTATCTTTGCTGCTTTCAGGACAGCTGTTGAGTGCAAGCAGCTGACCTCTGACCTCTAGGCTCTTTTCCTCCCATCATCACCAGTACAACCAGCAGGACAACCCCCACCCCTCTAAAAATTCCTTCCCTTTCCAGCTCTACAGCACTTTGTTGTCTGTCTGTAGTTTGTCTTAATAAGATTTCTGAAGCGTGCATTCCTTTGTGTGAAATCCGCAAATGCTGTGTTCACATAAAAAGTGCTGTACTTTTTTTGCATTGTCACACTTTTCCTTCTGTTTAAATCCGTATGTACAGAGTTGGGGTCAGTCAGACACTACTTTTCTCCCCCCTTCTGTGCAAGACGTATGGGGGGGGGGGTCTTTTAAGGTCATACGTGGGACTGAAAAAAAACAAAACAAAAGAGGTTCTTTATTTTCCCACTGCGTGTTGCCTCTTTCTTACTCAAACCACATTAAAACCATTTGCTCTGTGCTGAGGTGGGGGAGGTTTAGGTTTCCGCCTAGAGGGCACTACTGCCTTCAACATAAAGAAACATCCTCTGCAACCCCAGCACACACACTCATGCAGGACTGCAGTGTGCAGCGCTCCTGGAAGGCACAAAGTGTTAAAATACTCAGTGGAAGAGCTTAGACTAGGCCCGTCGACTCCTGTTAATGCAAGGAAGTCGGCCCAAAAATACTTCTGTTCCCCTGAGGGATAGTTCAGGAGAGTCATTGTAATATACACAAAATACTCAAATACCATGAGTAATATCACACAAAGACAACACCCCAAATGGAGTGTATATCCTCTGCAAATATCCTGTAGCAGCAGTTTTTTTAATGCAATTGTTGGTTCAAGAGCTTAGTCTCCAAATGGAGAGTTTTTCTCCATTTTGAGCTCTATCTAACTCTAAATAATGCTAAATCAATGTGGAGAGCATTAAAAGTAACTATCAACAACATTTCCTAGATCTAATACCTGGTGTTTGTCTCCAGTGCACTTTTCTTTTTCTTTTTTTTTTGTTGTTTCTTATCTGTTCCAAGTTCTCTACATTTTTGTACACACATGGTTGGTGTGGAAATAATAATCATCTTAACATCTACTAACTTAAAATGTAAAACTCTAAAAATACGTGAAAATTAATGTGCAGTTTTTAGTCAGTCACAGCATCTACACCAACCAGAAGAGAAAAAAAAAACACAAAATGTGATGATTTTCTCAGCTTTCCTTTTTTTTAATGCAACATAGCAGCAAGAATAAAATAATAGGAAGGTAGAAAAACAAATGAAAGAGGAAGGGAAGTGAAGATTGATTAATATATGAAAATAAATATACAACTGAAGTGAAGTTTAACAGATTTTCATCAGGCTTATTTCCAACAGTGTGTAAAAATATATGAGGAATATTGAATCAATATAATTCTTTAAAGCAAAATGACAACAAAGATTGATGTTGAAAAAGCTGTGTACATGTTTCAGTGATGAAATGCACTCCGAACACTGGGGCAAAAATGACAAGAATTAGCATTTTACAATGGTGAATCATAACCAGGTTGGAGGGCTTCAAAATGCAAAAATAAGAAAATGGAAGAAGAGACATAAAAAAGAGAAAGTAGACAACAGGATTGAAATGCAAACAGGCTGTTCATCAGCTGATGAAAAGTTTAAGACCGAAACCTAAAACCACCCAAAATCAGAACTAAAAGTGTTCAGAAATGACTTAGTAGTGAGGAGCCCCTCCATTCTTGTTAATCACTTCTAAAATTAATTCATTCCTTCTTGATGTAAGAGTTCCAGGAGGCTGGATGTGGCTCCATGTGATGATGAAGGCTTCACCAAAGACATCCATGGTCTGGAACTAACGTCTATTTTTATAAACTTCCCTTTCCATCCATCCCCAAAGATCTTAATGGGATTTAGATCAGGGAACATGCAGGATGGTCCAAAAGAACAACATTCTTCTCCTGTAGAAGTCCTTTGTCAGGTGGGCATTGTAAACTGCAGCATTGGCCCGTCATTTCCAATAGACAAGGACCCTCCGAGGGATGAACACTGGAACATCACCACACATAGACTGATGCTGTTTGACGCCCCATAACAACCGTAACAACCCAAAAACACCTCCAGTGGGATCTCCTCATCATGACATTACCATTGGAACCATCAGGACCATACCAGGGAATTAAAACATAGAACTTTGTTCCACCTTTCAATGCCCCAGGTTTGGTTGTCCCTTTTGCCTGAGACACAAATGTTGTTAGAAGCAGCTTCGAACAATGTGCAAATGATTTATGAACCATTTCATATGACCTTCTCAATGCAGACTTATAAGAACGGAGAGTTTGTAGACCGTTCCTAAGTTCGTAGCCAGGCGGATGATGATGTGCAACATTTTCTATGAACGTATTCCAAAATTCCCTTTTGTAGGGCGCCCTAACAAATGCCTCAGGAACAGTCTAAGAACAATGCAGGACATTTGTGGATCAGGAGACCATTCCAGAAGCCCGTGTTCCTATGGTGGCTGCAAGTAGATCACAAGAACACATTTCGTTGTTATTAGGGGCCCCTTATGGTGTTCACACAAACAAACATACAGAGATTCAGACAGCATTCTTAAGGTGGATGTAAGCTGTTCCTTATAGACAGTAGTATCTCATTTGTACGGGATTTGTGGCGTTCATAGAGGGGTCGTATACAAACTGTCAAGACGGAGTGAATGATTGGACTCAAACGTATGGGGCTTAAGGGAAAGTGTTTTATTAACAGCACAATAAACAGATGAATCAACATAAACCCTGGAGGGAGATAATGTAGAGTCCACTGAGTGACAAGGATTAGGGTGATGGAGAGAATGTGTGTGATGGACAGTTAAGGTTAGGCACTTGATGATGGATGGTGAGGGTTTTTAACATTCAGTTCCCTCTATTATTCTTGTGTATCTTTGTGGCATTCTTATACCTTCTACTTCAAATTTCTTCATTTGATGTCTTATTATGCCTTCTAATTTTTATCATGTTTAACAGTGCAGGTCAATGTTTCCCCGCATATTCTACAGGAGTGTGTAATTCAGCACCACGGACAGCACATGATTCCAAACACATAAAACACATGCTGGATCATATTTTAATCACATTAGCTCATATGTTAGTGTTCCTCTAACTTCTACCTTATTACTTTATTCTGTTACATACAGAAAAATAATAAGAGGGTTCTAATGAGCCAGGTCTTAGGCTCACTGAGTGTCGTGCTGTTCGTTGAGGTGCTGACACTTTATCCATGGCCACACCCACTAACATCTCTGTCTTCTCTGCATCTTCTTCGAGACATTCTAAAAAAACTTAAGGTGGGGTACGAGATCTTAGAAAAACGGATGGAGCAAGCTACATTTTGAAAATACGCAATTCAAAAGTCCAAACCCCTTTATTCAGATATCCCCGAAGCCACGCCCCTAGAATACTGGCATGTGCAATGTTTGTTCCTGAGGATTCATGAGCGCTGCACAGCAACAATTCGCCTGGCTCTGGTTCGGGCTGTGGCTCAGGCTACAGCTACGGCCTGTGCTCGGGCTCCGACCCAGCTCCAGCTCAGGCTCCGACCCCAGCTCCAGCTCCGATCCAGGCGTACCTCATTCAGTCTCCTCCAACGTCCCTGCTCTTACAGAACAGCTCGAGTTCATACCTATCTAATGTTACATTTCATAGTGATTTATATTAGTGACAAAACAGTTTTCCAGTGAACATTACATCCAAATATTGCTAATATAGCTAGCCAAGCTCTGGCTTTGTTTCCTCTACTAGTACCCCTCCAGCACGATTTATGCAGGAGGGGTACACGCAGAAGGGGGAGGGACAAATGGCAGTTGAGTTTGATAGACATATGATGGTTGGATGGTATGTTTTCAGTCCTATCCGTTCCACAAGTTACTACATTTTTTTTGTGTGTGTTAGAGCACTTAATTAATTGGTTGTAATCGGGGAGTGAAGGAGATTTTAAGCAATATAGTAAAAAATGCTCCAGGAAAACATCTTGCACCCCACCTGTAATGTAAAAAAAGCTTAACCTGGCTTAATGTCTGAAAACAATGATCAATCATCACCAAATTATGCGTGGACATCTCTGATGCTGGGATAGGCTCGAACTCTGCGAGCTTCTCCAGGATAAAGTGGTTCAGAAGATGAATGACTGAATGAACAAATAAATGAATGAATGAATTTTAAAAATGTTTTTAAATTTGCACCTATAGAAAGGAAAAGGCTTAACATGGACAGCATCCATAATTCTGGGGTTTTTGTTTTGATTTTTGGGGAGGTGAAAGTGGACATGATTAAAGATATACATGTATAATTTGGTGATGATCGACCACGTTTTTTGGACATTAAGCTACATTGTGGTTTTTTTGGGTTTTTTTTTTTTACATTGAGCGTTTTAGAATGTCCCTCTTCTTCCACTACTGCCCAACCAGAACATCGGTCACAACCACTTGATCTTCCTCTTCTTCATTTTGTAGCTGTAGAAGTTTCAGTCTTGTGGGCATTATTTCCATCTTGAATGTGATGATCACAACACAGGACTTTTCATACACAGCCACTGTTTATGTACCAATCTAAATATTCTGAAACAGTGTAAGATCTTCCTACCAATGACTTGAGAGTGCCATGAGTTGCACATAGTGTGCCGTATAGTCACCTTATGACCAAAAAAATTCATGAAGTGGCCGCAGGTGTGATGTAGGAAGGTCCCAAGGCACCCTTACAAAGAATGTGATAAGTGTACTGTCTTCATACAACACAAAATCACGCCGTTTTCTCACAGAGGCTGATTTGAATGGCAGCTATACCAACCCTGTAAGATGGCTGTAAGAAACTACTGCTCCCCTCCACGAATGTGTATGAACTCCAGATTTTGTACAAATTGGAAGATTCTTACAAACCCATCGTTCGTAAGAATCTTTGTGATTGAGGCCATTGCAAAGTCCAAACAGGTAAATTTGTGTTGCAGCAAGAGACGTGATCTTTGAAGACGTTGAAGTCCTCTCACAGATGTCGTCTCATGGTCACTGGTCTGCAGTCAGCATCAGTAAGGGCTTTAATCTGGGTCGAGGATCAGCCCCAGGGAAAATTAGTTTTTACCATTTGACTTTTTTGTCCCATAACCCTCATAACATTTAAGAAAGTTAATATGACTGTCTTAATGCATCTGACCTCTTGATTTGTTGTGAGTTTTGCTTGTGCAGGTCAATAATCCTGCCATGTTCAAAGACAGAAAGACTTTTACTTTTGTCATCAGGAGTTCATGACACTTTGAATGCATGAAAGTAAAAGCCAGAAATTTGCACAGATTTTGCCTTTTTAAGGCTTTGGTCTTAAACTTTTGATCAGCTGATGAACAGCCTGTTTTCAATAAATTGTCTACTCTTTCTACTACTTTTTGCATTTTAAAGCTCTGTGTATAACCTGGTTATGATACACTATTGTAAAATTTGAATTATTGAAATTTTTCCTGGTTTTAACATTTTTTTCAGGAGTGTAATTGACATTAAAACATGTAGATATATTAATGATACAGAAAGTCAGGGGTAATATCTACCCTGGAGCAGAGTGGAGTGCTTTCCAGAGGAAAAAATCCCTACAAAATGAGAATTGTTTTATGTATCTAATTATTATAAAATATGTGACTAATGAATTTACCTGCTCACTGCATCTTTAAAACAGTCTGAAAATACCTAAAAATGATTCTAACTTGAATTTAAATACCAAAATTAGAACCTAGTTCATGTTAAAGGGAGGAACAGGAAATGGTATTTGAGATTGTGCCACATTTATGAGAAATGCCCTTCTACTGATGGACTGTAATTGTACATAACAAGAAAAAAAAAAGTCCTGTCATTTTAAAGCCAAAAAATGTGTAAGTGAAAAAACTCTTCAGGTAAAAGCAAGGACAACATAACACTCATGAGCCAAATGTCTTTACACTAGTCAAAGTGTTCACACTGTGCTCACACATTTTGCTGGACCTGTTAAGTCTGTGTGTCCGTTATTGCTACAAGCTGCAGCGCACAACGTTTGTGTCAGACCGTTAAGCTCATGAGCTCATTTATGTCGAGCAGACTTTGATTGTGTAACGGCCGCCATTAAAATGAAGAAATACTTTGAGTCTGTTGTATTAGCTGTTGGTGCACATTATGCTTAATGTGTAAAACCTGTTGAACGTCGTTCACGTTTTGTTTACTGACCACATGAGAGGAACGTTAACCCCTCGCACACTGTCCCCCATCAGACATCAGAAATCCCACAGGGTAACAACACGAACAGCACGAAAATGCAACAAAAGACACAATCGAAACCAAAAATAGAAAAACAGCCATATAGACAAGCAAAGGAAATTAACAACACTTAGTTTTATCATCCTATTCACACTTTATTTAAACAAAATTCAAGATTCAAAAAAGTATCTTAACCCTTGTGTCCTCCTTGAAATAACTTCCCATCATGGCAAAAAACACAAAATGACTTTATTACAATTATATACTGTAATGGCAGTGAGATAAAAAAAAAAAAAAAAAAAGTGTTTTAACGGAGATCAATGACACATTTTTAACTATGAAGGTGTCCAAAGGGAGTAACTGACACTACAGAAAAAATACTAATGCAATTAAATCAATTTTGTTGCTAATCTTTGACATATCCCAGACCTCACCCCGTTATTATAACAGTATAAGGAAAATCGATATTTTTAAAAAATAAATAACTAATTATTCAAATAATTAAACTGGCAAATAAAGGCTTAAAATCTTGAAAATGTTTGGCCATTTGGTAGTTTTGAGAAGGGCTGAAGTTGTTTAACAGGTTTATGGGAAAAACCCCTAAAAAATATTGATGTAGGATTATTTTATAGCAGTTTTTTTTTTTGTGGCTGTACATTTTTGCCATGAAGGCATTTAGAGGCTGCAGAAAGCATCAGCAGAGAATCAAAGACGTGGCACTGTAAAACACTAGATTAAAAAAAAAAAAAAAGTTCTGGCCAAAATTCATGCCACAAGCTGAAACACAGACAACGAACAAAGAATTTGATCATAAAGACATACATGCTACAGTAAAGCAAGTATGGTTAGAATCAGGTGATAGTAGCCGATCAAGTAGTTATTCAAGTATTTTTCAACTTGTTTGGTAATTTGTCAGTTTTAAGGCTAAAGTGTAAGAGTGTAAAGACAGTAAAAAACATATTTTGATTAAAAAATAAAATATTTGCAATGTATTGTTGTATCAGATAATTCTGGTCTTATGATAAACAAGAGTCTGTCCATGTCTTCAGTAATTCATCATTACATTGCGAAAAAAACAAAACAAAACAAAACAAAAAAAAAAACAGAGAAAAGGAAAAAAGAAAATGCACAGAATTTCTGTATTTCAGAATGTTAGGAACATTTTTGCTTTTGTTAAGAGCAAATCCTTACTGAGTAAAGTTCCCATCTGATCAGTTTAACGCCCTTGTGTTGAGCTTAAATTGTCCCTCCTCTCTCTTTCTCTCTTTGCTCTGAGAACATTTGCCGAATGCCAAATGAAATTGAAATCAACTTATGTGTTAAGCAATGAGCAGGGGAGAAGGAGAGAGGCCCAGCAAACTGCACTTGACCGCTCTTGACAATAGCGCCCACTCCCACCAAATGCACATTGATTAATTAATTAGAATCCCTTATTAGCAAATTGACTGTCTCAGCTGATTATCAAATTCCGTTTCTTTATTAGATGCAGCTGCAGAGCTGTTGGCCCTGCTGCTCTGGATGTGAGTAGGCCACTCAGCTCTGTAACAGCACTCAGCAGAGAGGGGCCCGGGCCCCTGTGGACCCCTATCGGCCCCTGTACACCCCTATCGGCCCCTGTGGACCCCTATCGGCCCCTGTGGACCCCTATCGGCCCCTGTAGACCCCTATCAGCCCCTGTAGACCCCTATTGGCCCCTGGGCTCACAGCGCAGTCATGACTCTGTGCACTGGTCCTGTGTGGGCAATTCAATTAGCAGTTGTGAAGTCGTAAAAACAAGAACATGGAGCACTTATATATCACATACTATAAACAGTAATGGATCATAACCTGCATAACATTTATTTATATATATGAATATGAATATTTTTTCCAGTTAGGACCTCTTGTTTACATGTAAAAGGCACTTTAGGTCACAAAAAAAGAAAGATTTCTAAAAAGCCTTTCCAAAAAGAATGTGAAACAGAAATTTCAAAACAAGGGAAACAAAGACACTGGAAAAGATGGTGTCGCACACACAATTTGTGCCGACATGTTGTTGCTTTATGTAATGAACCTATACCTTTATGTAGAGCTATCAATTAAATGATTATTTGAATAGAAAGAAAATAGGAGAAAAAGCAAGACATGTATGAAAATGACAACCTGTCGTTTATTCCAGAACCAGCCACAAAAAGAAAAAAAAGTGAACAAATATAAAATATCTAAATAGAAATAACTATAACAACAGTATACAAGTGTATATATAAAAATATCTATACATATAAATAACAAACAAGTCATTTGACATTTATAATCCATATGTGCACTGCAGTCTTCAACACATTTGGATCCAACTTAATAACAACTTAAGATGGAGCTAATATACAACTATGTGTTGATTCTAACATTATGTGCATCGCAATAAGTGTCCCTGTGGAACACAACAGTGGAACCAATGTTTAGCAGCAGAAAAATTAAGGGAACAAAGCTTCAATTCAGGAAAACTGTAATGGACTGTTTAAAAAAAAATGATTCAAATCTATGAATTGTTTCAGCTCTCCCTGTTTACAAGAGACAGATACTTTATAAATGAAAAAATTGTGTGAGCATTTTTTTTTCAACTGAGGAAGAGAATATCTGTTTAGCATCCATGAGATTAGTGTGGACAAGGCCTTAATTTTGACTCTATTATTTTTGTTTTTTCGTTGTTTTCGCATAGTTGAAACATTTATATTTTGTACTTTAACCGTTATGGATTGTTTTCATAATCTTCTGGTTGTTTTTTTTTTCATATTTTTGGCCTGTTTTCATCTTGTGTCTTTTATGAGTAGTTTAGAACCACAAACAAATATGTGGCCTCTTGAAACAACAAAACATGTCTTCTGTTATTCAACTGTGGATTGATTAATACTTGTGACTTGTCACCAATAGCATAGTGAGATGTTACTGGAGACCAGAGCGATAAAGTCAGCCGATACAGACGATCTGAAAATGCTGAATATTGGATATGATAACACGACTACGCCTACACTGCCGTTTAGAGAGTTTGGAGACACATTTGCCTCTGACTGCGTTCCTTAAATTCAATACATTATCCACGTCAGACCAGAAATGACTGTCATAAATGAACCCAAGGTCTGTACTACGAGGCCATGGTGAGCAGGCAGTTCAGCTCTTACTTGTGCATTCATTGTTGGTATGTGTGCTGTTTTTGAGAGCCTGAGTCATATGATAATCTGAAATGACAATAAAACAAGGGAATAAGGGAACAATCGTCTCATTGACCCATCAGCTAATGATATGTTGACCTTAGGCAGCATTCTTTACATCCACACAGTTTTGTCTGGGCATCACAGTGGGCCTCACAAATGACCCGGTTCACCCTGAACTGAGCCAGGAGGAAGGAACTGCAGCACACACACACACATTCACACAAAGTGGAGGACATGGCCGTCCCTGTAGCCAAACCGATGGATATCTAGCTCCTTGCCTCCAGCTCCTGAGGGGAAAGAAAAAGTGTCCAGTGTGAGAGGCCGGGCCTGACGTTAGACCACATGGACCGGTGGCCTGAGTAGGGCCATTGTGGTCCATGGCTTTGTCCAGATGGTTCACATACCTTTAGTCGTGCTCTGGGTGAGGAATGCGCTCCCTCGGGACACTTCCCCAACCCTGGAAACAAGGGCCAACATAAAGACCATCCCCAACCCCCACCATGGCCCTAAACTAAACTCTAAAAGCCTCCGCTCCCAGATACAGAAACAGGAAAGTCTTGTTTCTGGGAAATTAGTCTTATTGTTTTCTTTTTTGTTAAACCTTGTCTTAACCATTCAATACCTGACAACTATTTTTGTCACAACTTCCAAATGAGTTTTTTGTCTTTCCCAAGTGATTTATCAACATTTATTATCCTCTGCTTTTTTCATTTCAGTGTAAATCATGCATTTTCCTATATTTGATTTACTGATCCTGTAGATGTTCATTAAAGCTCAGAGAAAATGTTTAGGTGATGTTATCAAAACATAAAAAAATGAAGACTGAATTTTACACCAAATATTTACATGTATCAATAGGATTAGTGGATCAACAGGTATTCAACATTTTACATCAGTAAATGCTTTTAGTTGGCTGTAGATGTTTGGGTCTTTATGGGTTAAAAAGTCTTTCAAATAATCATGTCAAACAAAAAAAGTCAAATCTTTAAATCTAGTTTCTGCTTTCTTTCTTCCTCTGAGACACTCGTGATAATATTCATGTATTTATGGGCATTTGTTAAGTTTTATCAAAGTCAGTTAAAGTCGGCAATGACCTTTTTAAATATGAACACAAAAGTAAAAGCATGATATCATCTAAATTGTGTTTTAGTTTTAAGGGTAGTTTTTTGTTAAATTCATGACACTTTAAGAATATTTAGTTTCTGTGCATTAAGTCTGTTTTTGCAGTGGAGTTCTGGTAAATGTTTAGAAAAAAGGGGTCAAATGAATGTACTGTTGATTCCGTCTCGGGACTTTTTTCCTTTTGATCTAGGTGTTACCATCTTTTCCTCGAGGTTTGTGCATGACACAATTTGGGCTGAACGAGGATGATAAAAGTGGTTTGTCACATGATAGCATTAGGATGCAGTGTTCTGTGCATGTGAGTGTGTGTGTGTGTGTGTGTGTGTGTGTGTGTGTGTTTGTGTGTGTGTGTGTTTGTGTGAGTGTGGGATTATAGCCTGACTAATTACCCTGTAAAATACAGTTCCTTCCATTTAAAACTCAGCAATGCCACAATTCCAATAAACAAGCATTATTCTAAACAAAAAACGGCGAGAGAGCGGCCCTGGAACCTTCTGTTCCAGCTGTCTTGTAAACAGCGGTCGTCATGGATGGATGATCTTGTTCCATTTTTATCAGCGTGCATTTTTAAAATGCGAGTATTTATATTTTGCTATCTTCTTTTGGAGAGGGGGAGAAAATTCCACAAGTCTACTCAGCTGTTCCCAACGATAAGTGTTTATTCTGACATATTTGTACAGGGAGGAATTAGAATCAGGGCCTGTTTACAGAACTCCTCAGAGCTCTGGTGTCTATTCACTCTCACTATTAGTTGTTATTTAGCTGAAGAGCAGAGGAATGAAGTCATATTTCTTAGATTTTTATTTGAGATGTCTTTTTTTTTACCTTTAAAAACTACCAGCGACCCAAAGCATCTACTAATCTAAAATGTTTAATACCTGTTGATCCACTAATCTTATCAGTACATTGAAATAACAAGCGTAAAACACAGTTTGTCATCTTTTCATGGTCATCAGATATGACCCATTTGGATGTTCAGAGGTTCCATAGTGAACGTAGAAACACTGTCGTCTTCTATATTGATTCACCAGTAAAACCCATTGAGCTTGATAAATGACAGAATGATATCTTTGCTGATGAAGTCACTTTTTCTTCAGTTCTCTGTTTTGATTTAATAATCTTTGCATTTACTCTGAATTTTCATGAATATTTACATGATCAGTGAAATACAGAAAAATATATGATATAAACAGAAAAATGCTAAATACAAAGGATAATATTTCAATAAATGGTGATAAATGATTTAAGAAAGGTTAAAAAGAGAGAGGAATTAAAGAGAGAAATGAATTTGGGAACTACCACAAAAATAGCGCTGGGTCTGTGTGGGTTAAAATCTGTGTCTGCTGAAGGCAAAAGACAAAAAGCCTAAATGAGAAATGGAGCTAATGGATGAAGGGAAAAGTCTTGCTCGTGGAGTTCATGATATGAGATTTTAGTGTCCTTGGTGCAGTTAAAAAAAATAAATAAAAAAAAAAGAAAGTCCTTTTTTCGGCCTTAAGGGTGCCTCTTCATGTTGGAGGATGGCTAGCGTTCCACAACTGTGGCTTTGTGGCTCTGCTGGGCTGCAGCTCTGCCAAGATGGATGAAGGCAAGATGGGTTTTACAACTCCACATGCAGAGCACTCGTCAAATATGTATGACTGATCGAAATGTTCATTTTTAGTGCCGTTTTGAGGTTGTCGTGCGGTGCATTCTGAGATGAAAATGCTGTCCATTTCTCAGTCATAATATGAGTGACCCTGCAGGAAGCTGGGGATGACAATTAACCTTGTTAAGAATTGTACTTTTAACCCTATTTTAGCAACAATTTAATACACAATCTATTTCTGGTGATGCAGCTGCATCTGTGGTGTAAAAAAAAAAAAAGAACACGAAAGTATAAACCTCCTTCACTAGTATTTGTCAATTTACTTTTCAAATCAAACATGAAGTTTACTCAATACTGTAGAGCTGGTGTGGATAAGAATCAACAGTGTTCTCACAATACTTTCAGATAGATGAAGGATATACTTTATTGATCTCAGACTGGGAAATTCAGCAGCATGACACAGTACGAACATATAAAACGCAACAGCAAACACACTATACATAATAAATTAGAAGTATAACAACAGTCTTAGATAAAAAAAAAACAAAAAAAAAACCTGAATGATTAAACTGTAATGTTCCATATGGTGATGGAGCAAAATTCCATTTAAATACAGTGACTTTAAAATGCATAATTCCATTTTTAAAAAGCCAAATATCACTCCTTTAAATTTGAATGATGATTACCTTGGCTGAAGTTCTGAAGTCCAGTCAGTGAAGTTATGTATGTGGACTATTATCCACTGGACCAATGTGCTCCTTTGACAGTTTCTGGTCTTTTTTTCGTCTTGTGTATAAAGAGGTATTTTGTAAAGTGCATGACCACTTTATAATATATTTCTTTACAATACAATACAGAATTCTCTAATACACAATTATTTTTAAAACCAAGAAGGAAATGATTTGTTTGGAAAAATGTCCCTATTTGTGTGGACAAGGTTTTAGTTTGAGTTCTAAATGTTCACCTTTTCACATGGAAACCATCCTTCACTGAATGTTTTATGGTTTGTTGCTGCCTCTTGTGTATTTAAGTTAGTAAATCAGGCTACATGAACTAACAGCCTCACTTATTACTTTCACTGTTGAGGGTCTGAGCAGCTCCATCAGTCATTGAGTTACTTTTGTGTTTTTATGTATTAACCACAAATTCACACACGTCACTTCAATCCAGGTTTTTACTCAAAGTAATTATTTCATGTATATTACATGTGTATAGTATCTTAATTACGTAATAATTGATTACATCATAATAATAAACACACCAGACTTTGTGTTCAAGACCATTTAGAAATAACTGATCCACTGGACAGCAGTGATGAGTTGAACTGTAGAACTGTGTTCTGCACACATCCTGCTCTGATTACAAAGCTGATCATTTTCTATTTTCCCATACATTCATTATTGTTGATATTAAAATTGCAGAGCTGCAGCCAAGCCAGCAAAGATGTGAGAATTTCTGAAGCCGAGCAATTGACAAGACTGAGGTCTGAATCGATCCATATGATGAAAGACAATGTGAAAATAGGCTTCACTTTAAAATGGCCAATGGCTCAAAGCCAGGCAGATTACCGTCTTCTTTTTTCTGTCCTCTTCTTCCTCTGTTGGTATCGAGGCCCGCGCTCCCTCGCACATCTGTCGGCATGTATCCGCCACTCAATCGCTCTTGCTGGGCCGCAGCGGGTTCCCTAACAGCTCAGTATGGCTCTTCCATTAATCAAAGACACTTCCAGTGTCCCATTACAGAAACACTGCTACTCGGCCTGTCTGAAGCTGACAGCTCGCCAATTCATCTTCCAGGGGGGGAAAAAAAAGCCATTGTGGCACGCCAGTCGCCTTTACCTGTTCAAACGAAGGGCTGTTAAGAGCGCAGGAAGACCCCTCTGAAATTGTTTTCTCTAGGTCAGGCAAACAACAAAAAAGGTAAATTGCTTGTCTCAGGTAACACACAGGGGGAGTTTGGCGGTGCCAGTGGGTGTGTGTGTGTGTGTGTGTGTGTGTGTGTGTGTGTGTTTGTGTGTGTTTGTGTGTGTGTGTGTGTGTGTTTGTGTGTGTGTGTGTGTTTGTGTTTGTTTGTGTATGTGTGTTTGTGTTTGTGTGTGTGTGTGTTTGTGTTTGTGTGTGTGTTTGTGTTTGTGTGTGTGTGTTTGTGTTTGTGTGTGTTTGTGTTTGTTTGTGTGTGTGTGTGTTTGTGTTTGTGTGTGTGTGTGTGTGTGTGTTTGTTTGTGTGTGTGTTTGTATTTGTGTTTGTGTGTATGTGTTTGTGTGTGTGTTTGTGTTTGTGTGTGTGTTTGTGT
>JAPTYQ010000007.1:529100-540339 GCA_029814465.1 Ostorhinchus cyanosoma | reverse complement strand
GAGGTGAAGGCTAGTTGGCACAAAGCTGCTCCAGGGGGCAAATGGAGACATTATTATTTGGTGTGTGTGTGTGCGCTTCTCAGTGTAAGAGGGTGTCTTTGCGATTCACACCCAGGCCCCACTGGGCTATTAATTACCCTCCCTGTAATATGGCATCTGCTGAGACGGGCAGATAGAGCGAGCACTGCCAACGTAGGCATGAGCGCCTCTCTCTCTCTTGTCTGTCTCTTATCTCAGTAGACCCCAGCTGCAGTCTTGTTCACTGCTTATTGGATTCTATCTACATGTATGATTGATTCAGGACCTGAACTGTGCATTTCATGACAAACAGGCCAAACACACACACAGAGTAGAGAAAAGCAGCCCAGCTGGCACAGATTTAACCAAGCATGAGACACAATGAGATGCCCACTCTGTTCAAGTAGGCAGGGATGTTCTCTGAGCAGCTGTGGGAGTTTGCTGTTCTGACAAGAGCTGCAGCTATCGATTATTTTCTTTGATTCGATTAAATGATTATTTGAATAGGAAAAAAAATGATTAAAATGTGAGGTAAACAAAGTGACAAAACTAGTCTTTTATTCCATAACCAACTGAAAAAAACAACCACAAAAAGTATAAAAGTGAAAGGATAAATAAAAAATATCTATATAGAAATGATGATCACAAAAGTAGGAAAGT
Organism: Ostorhinchus cyanosoma; assembly: GCA_029814465.1. Classification (NCBI taxonomy): domain Eukaryota; kingdom Metazoa; phylum Chordata; class Actinopteri; order Kurtiformes; family Apogonidae; genus Ostorhinchus; species Ostorhinchus cyanosoma. The sequence continues at coordinate 539,661 of JAPTYQ010000007.1, read as the reverse complement.
ATCTGAAACTGGTCCTAAAAGCAGGACATGGGGCTAAAAATTCAAAGCAGTTGTGGACTAATGTTATGAAGGAAGTTTGGAAGAACTCTGGATCTTTTTGAAAAATAAATATTTACTGAGAAAGAAGAGAAACAAGTTTTCAGATAAAACACATAATATTTTAATTCTCTCATAGGTACATTTTGGGAATCAAATTAATTATGCAAGGCAGAGTGTTTCACAAAAATGACTGTTGTTGTAAAATCCCTCGTGTTCAAATGGGCAAATGGTTCTGTGTGTAACTTGAACATGACGGGTTAGACACGAAACCTGGAATGAAACCACTGCGATCATTAAATGTAACGCTCTGACACTTAGGTAGCTGTTCCTGTCCTAATTTTGCTTCTATTTTTGGCCCCAATATTTGATTAAAAATGTATAAATTTTTGGATGGCTCAGAGCAAAAGTATTTTTTTTTGGGTTTTTTTTTGCAGTTATCTGAGCTCATCATTAGGTACATCCTGGGGGGAAATATTTTTTATTATTGTGCCTAAAGAACTGGTAAAGTGCCAGGTACCAAAATGAACCCAGCTTCATACCCAAGCACTCATATATAAAAAGATCTATAGATATAAACAACGACAAAGACAAACGACATCTACAAACAGTATGTGCTCTGCTGTCTTCAACACATTTAGATTCACTTACTTAGTTTCATCTGAAGTAACATATAACCAGTGTTAATTTTGTTGACAAAATATTTTCATCACAGTCTTCGTGAACGACATTTTTTCTGATGAAAACGCGACGATGACTAAATAAAAAGTAAGTCATGAGAGCAAAAAGACTGACTAAATGTAGTGATGCTTTTATCAACGATTAAAAACTAGATGAATAGTTTGGCCAGAGATGAGATCCAGTCAGAAGAAAGAGGTAGAGGGAGGAATAGAGATGACATCCAGTCGATAGGAGGAAGAGGTGGGATAACTTGAGAACAACACCCAATTGGAAGGCGGAGGAGGCTGCACAAGTGGAGAAAAGCTCCAAGCAGAACTCACCTTTATGAGACACGTGGAAGACGCTTCCATTTGTTTTGATCTAACTGCTGGCAGTGCATCGAGTAAAGCTGCACATGGGAAATGAAAAATGTTGTTGCTTGGGAGAAAGAGAAGAGCAGATATATGGAAACATTTTCCTTTTGATATTAAGGCCAACAAGGTGCATTGTAAACTATGTTGCGCGGTTATTACCAGTATGTGATATTCAGTGGTAATTACTGCTGTTGTCAAGGCTTAGAAATGTGTTTTCAATTCTATGACGTTTTTATCTTGATCCTTAGTTCAAATCCCTGGTGACGTTATTATGTGACATCCTTTGAAATGTTTTTGACAGTTCTAGCCATTTAAGTAGTTTAAGACGAGCACTATTTATAGTTAAATTGGTTTATTATATACTGTACCAATGGCACTGTATGTTTATACTTTTGTTCCTTCGTCCTACTCGTACTCAGGCATGGCCCACGGTACCTGCCTGTGAACGCAACATCTGCGGGAAAGGTGTGAACATATTCAAGTACGGTACGGACTCGAGTATGCTGTGTGAAAACACCCTAAAACTCAAATAATTCAGATGATTAAATTATGACTAAAACCAAATCATATTTTCTTCCAAAGACTATGACTAAAACTAAATTAAAAATTGCTGTCAAAATTAGCACTGCATGCAACTGAAAAAAATAGAGGCAAATGTTTTCAAGGTTTGGGTGAAGTCTTCTTGACATTTTCTGCCTTTTTGTCCTCATCTCCATGTTGTTTGTGTTGAACCAGGGATCATGTGCATCACAATAAACCTCCGTGTGAAACAGTGGAACCAATTTTTAGCTGCAGCCAAATTAAGGAAACAAAGCTTTGTTGATTAACCGATTAATATACTATAGATAAATATTAAGAACTACTAAAAGACCAACACATGTGCATCTCCTCATGGTACTTGCTGTTCATTACTGAAGGGGAAAAAATATAATTCCATGCCGACCATATTTAGAGCTAAGAATGAAAACTGTGGAGCTACCGTACTGTAAACACTGACCACACTGTTAACTAAATTGATGAGAAAGGGGTAAAACTAATTAAGCTTATACTGTGACTGACTCACTAACACCCCCCCCCCACAAAAAAAAATGTACATTACAAAAACATTACATATTGCATATGTGCAATATTTTGTTGGCTTGCCTTTAACTTCAATTACAGAACATTTTCACTGTAGCGTCACAAGTAATGTTTATATTGTGTCACAAAATATGTCCCTACATTTTGCGCTTCCATACTTGAAGGTTTGAGGGAAAGACCTTGAGTTGATGAAGTGTTTTCTTCAAAACATTCTAAAGAGTCTCATTTGGCCTCAGGTCTGGACTCTGGTGGCCAATGTACGTGTGAAAATGATTTGACCTGCCTGATCAACCCAGTGATACCTGATATTGTTCAGTTTTTATGCTTTCTATTAAACTGATGGATGTTTAAGGAATGAGAAGGCGCTCACTACATCAGTTAGAGTCAAACAACTTGTTGCAGTTCAGACGTATTCATCACTGCAGTAATTATCCAATGGGAGGATCTGAAGTAACTGCTTTGTTAAATTTAAGTATGGTTTTGTTTTGGGGGGTTTTGGCCCGGCTGTGTATAAATATATTAATAAGCGCTAGCAGAATGATCTCAATTGATAATCATATTAAACATCCCTTTAACCAAAAGGCCCAGAATGGAGAGGAAAAAGTCAACACTGGTTCTAACAATGGCTTCCTCTTTCTTTCTCTGGGCTTTTTAGACGCCACCACAAGGGAGGATCAGGCAAGAGGGAATCATACAGTTGCCTGATTTATCATGAGAAAATAAAATGGGTGATAATCCAAGACTTTTTTAAGAGTTGGACATGCTGCTGAAGATACAAATATATATATATATTTTCTTTCATTTATTATTATTTTTTTTCAAGGCTGATTCCTGTAATACACAGTGCTCACTCGTGTCATAGAGAAGCTGTAAAGGTCCTGTTTGTTGTTTAGACCACCATCCTCCCCCGTCTGCCCCCTCCCACCTCTATACACTCCCACGGAAGTGTCTGGTGAGTCATAGCATTAGCAGTCATATCGATTTCATCCTTTATGCTTTCTCTAACCAGTTGTAAAGAATAGAACCCCTCCTCTTCCTATTGCCTGATCTAACCACCCACCGTTAAACCACTGCTGCTCAGAAAGACCCTCCACCACAAACCCCCCTATACCTTCCACTAGTCATAGCGACAGATAGAATAAGTTGTTAAAATTAGTACTTGAAAAATACTTAACCTCAAAAGTGGCCTAAAAATCTTGGGAGACATTGCCATTCAGTAAACAGTCACTTTATGTTACTGTTAAAGTTTTCCAGGACCTGTCACTGCTTCAAATGTAAAATAACTGTACTCAGCTGTCGTCTGAGGTGTGTTTGTGTCACATTAAACAGAACATCATCTGTCAGATGTTCCATTATCAGCGTGGTCGTGGTGGTGTGTGATGTTTCTCTCGCTGGGGTCGGGAAAAGTCTACTCTCCAGTGAAAGGAGCGACCCTGGCCTGACACCCAGACGCTACTATTTCAGTGTTCTGGCCCTCTAGCCAAAAAGCTGTCAGCACATATTTTATCCTTTCACTCGCACAATATATTTTCCTCTCTCTCTTCTTTCCTTCCTCTGTACATAGCAGTAACACAGGCCTTTTAAAACACGCTCATTGGGCTTTGCATTGTCTAAGAATCCTTAAAGTCTACAATTTAAAAATGACTAAATCTTGTTCTTATGCACAATATGTATTCTGTTGTTTTGCTAAAACTCTGGATTGTGTGTTTGTGTGTGGACAGGAACATGACGGCGTCACACTCCAGTTCGTTCATGTTTTGTGCTGGTTTGTTACCCCTCAGCCAACTTCTGGCCAAAGGGGTATTGTACTCATTTTGTTGTCTGTCTGTCCATCCGTCCATCTCTGTCCATTCAACAACATAATCGCATTATCTGAAGAATGCATTGAGATATCTGCAGCAAATTTATACTGTGCATGCGTCTTGGCATGGAGCAGAAGCCTATTGAAAATAAGTCACCTTGACCCACTTTTTCAAGGTCCAATGGTCTGATACAGTTATAATATCTGAGTACATTCTACTGCAAATATGTATGTAATAAGTTTTACTCATAGGACAGTAACTTTCAATAGAATCTTACACTACATTTGGCTGAGGATGATTAAAAGTGTGCAGAACGTTATGTTGTAAAGCTGCATCTGAAACATTCAATCCAGATGTATAAATGAACGTCAGATAGATCGGGTCAGCACTGATACCTAGGGGACACAAACACTGGTGTTACGGTGAAATTCACATAATGTAAAGACAACCTTTGATTTTAGGAATGAACCTGTTGCTGCGTCTGCTACATCCAGAATTATCCACAGTGTCCAACATCAACAATGGTTTGTTTGAATGTTTGTACCGGTTAGTGTTTTTTTGGATTTTGATCTGGATGGAGATATTTTAAATGTGGACAGTATTTTATTTTAAATTTTTTCAAACGGAGAAAGAAATTAAAATGTTCCATATTAAAGTGGACCAGTCATAGGACAGTAACATGAAACATCCCCAAGTAATTTCATCTGCTTTTCTAAACACATATAATTGTGTTAATTATCAGGCTAGCTCACAGACTATTAAATCCAACACTGACGAAATGTGAATGTGCTTATCTTAAAAGTCCAAGCATAGCATCTTTTTTTTCTATCTTGTTCTTTTGAAGTTGGGAACTGAAGCAGAGAAAGAGCAAGGGTTGAAACTAGAGCTCCAGTGATCGGTTATTTTTGTAATCACCTAATCTATTGATTATTTTCTTTGATTTGATTAAACGATTATTTGAACAACTGAAAAAAAAAAGGTAAAATGTGAAACAGACATGTCTGAAAATGACAATGTGTCCTTTATTCCAGAACCAGCTGAAACAACAACCACAAAAAGTATAAAAGTAAAAAGATTTTTATTAAAATATCTATATAAAAATAACAATAACAGCATACAAGTATACATACAAATATTTATACATGTAAACAACAACAAACAAGTCAAATAACATCTACAAATAATATGTGCACTGCAGTCTTCAACACGTTTGGATCCAACTTCTGAACAACTTAAGATGGAACTACAGTAATCTCCAACTGTGTGCTGACCCTTGCATAATGTGTGTCACAATAAACATGCGCGTGAAACAAGAGCGGAACCAATGTTTAGCAATGATGAAATTAAGGAACTGAAGCTTCAATTCATGAAAATTCTGATTGGATAATTTTTTTCAATCGGAAAAAAAAAAAGATTCAAGTTGATTAATTGATTAATAGATTGATTGTTTCAGCTCTAATTCTTATTGTTTCAAATGTTTTCCATATAGAAACTGTAGTAATTGTGACAGGCCGCCCTGTGCTTTTAGTAGTTGATGCATTAAACAAATGTCATTAACTGATCGGACACTAAGCAGCACAACACAACACTGCACGGCATTGGTAAAGCTAAGCAACCGATTGCTGTGTTATTACCTATATTTGACACACGCACAAACCAAACGTGTCACATGACCCTCTGGTGGTTGAGTAAAGGCACAGATTCAAGCCGACAGAGATCTTTGGCACAGACCGCCCACTCCATTCACTGCCTGTCATACTCACCCACTGACGTTCTCTCCCTGTTAAAAGGCTGCTGTGCACACATGAACGTGGTAAGAAAAGCAAGCAATATGTTAGTCCATAGTTATAATTAAGTATATCATTTAGGTCAGATATAGTGAGAAGATTGTTGTGTATGACAGCAGACGTCAGGTATAAATATGTAGAGAGAGAGTGAGAGAGAGAGGGAGAGAGGGAGAGAGAGAGAGAGAGAGAGAGAGAGAGAGAGAGCTGTTACGTAACAAACACCAAACAGTTCCCAAAGTCAGGTTTAGGAACCACTGGGGAATATCTGGAGGCTGAAATAGGAATGTCATTGTCATGCTTCATTATCAGTTTGCTTCCTTTGAGTTTGCTGCTCTGTAGAATGTCACATTTAATTCCTTTCTCATAGAAAAAATTTTATTTTAAGCGTGTCTGTTTGGTATGAATAGCTAACAATGTGCATATTAGCACATATAGAGACTGGTTTCCATCAAATGTGAATCACCTGTTAAATCCTGTTAAATGTAAGACCCCATACAGTGACACTGGGGAGCAGATAAAGGTAACCCACTCTTTGACCCAGAATTTCATGAGTTTGTCTGAAAACCCAAAGCCGTTTCCCTCTTTGTAGCTGCAGATTGAAAATGCAGATAAAAGTGTTTTTATTGAGCCTCAGATGAGTATTGACAACATGATGAATAACATACCTTCATACTTTTTGTATGCATTGACAACTCAAATCCTGTCTATGAATGAGTCAAATTGTGCATTACATTTAATTTTAGTAATGTATTAATGTGCATTTGTACAGTTAAATTGGTTTGGATTCCATTCGAATGTTTATATGTGCTGCGTATAAATGTGAAATGAATTCTTCAATCTCAGATTGATCCTTAAGTTGCACTAAAGGTGATGATGTCTAAAGATGATGTACAAGTGCAGACGTAATGTTTTCAATAGAAATTCTTCCACTGATGCCAAATTAGCGCTGTTGTTGTTAAATGTGTCAACTTTTCAGACTACCCCAGCACCTTTTTTTTTTTTTTTTTTTACAAATGTACCTACTTTTAAAATTTGTTTGGAAACTTCTTGCCACAGTTGATACGGTGGTGCAGTGGGTCGCACTATTCCTTCACAGATCCTGGGTTTGATTCTAACCAGGACGTTTCTGTGTGGAGTTTGCATATTCTCCATGCGTTTGCGGGGGTTCTCTCTGGGTACTCTGGCTTCCTCCTACCATCTAAAAATAGGTGATATTGGTTATCTTTACATGATGTTTTTTAATTCTGAATTATTTATTTCGCATAAAATAATTGGGAATTAAAGCAATTTCCTTCGTGTTTACATGGAAATGCTTCAGTTAATTCCGCTTTAAGAGCTGGGGGTATAGAGCGTTCTGATTGGACTGAACGCAGACATGATGTCCTGATGTCTACTGGAAGAAAACAGTCACGTCCACTTCCTGTTTCTTTTTGTTTTAACTAGCAACATGGAAGAAGAATGACCGGAATAGCGTTAAAGTGGAATTAACCGTTTATATGTCCGAGGAATGGTTTAATTCGGAATTAAGAGTGGAATAAACCAGTGACTTTATTCAGAATTAAGTTTAATTCAGAATAGTCATTTTCAACTGTAATTAGGTGTTTACATGGTCATCTTAAAGCGGAATTAACCTTTATTCAGAACTAAACAGGAATAAAAACTCTCATGTAAACAGGCCCACTGATAGGTTAGTTGCTCAACCTAAAATTGCCCATAGGTGTGAATGTGAGAGTGGTTGGTTGTTCAGTCTGTCTCTATATGTCAGCCCTGCGATGAACTGGCAACTCATCCAGGGTGTACCCTGCCTTCACCCCTAGGATAGGCTCCATGAAGAAAATGTCGCTAAAAAATAAATAAACAAACAAATAAATGCATAAATAAATACATAAACTTAATAACTCCTCCAGAGTGTCTCTTCTGGGTCATTTTAGCCCAAACTCAGGTAAAGGAGGAAGGTTGGAATAAAGCAAGAATTGACAGAGTATAGTTCATTTGTAGCGCTAAACATATTTAGGATGTTTTTATCTTCGTTTTTTTGTCTCTAACACAATGTTATCCCTCTCTCCTACATCGTTCATTACAATTACGTGCACATTTACACTCATGCAAATTAAGTAATTATGTCATTTAGCAATTTCTAATGACTAGGACAGAAAATAGATATTTTTTGTACTTGAGAGTTGGAAACACTGATTAAATCTGCTGTAGTAATAAATCGTCTTAAATCAAGTTTTAAAATGTTTCTCCAGTAACATTCAAGCTACTAATAGAACAAAACTGTGATGAGCAGTCGGTCTAAACATTATGTCCCTACAGTTTAATGTGTGTGGGACACTATGGACAGGCAGTCTTAAATATGTAAATGTATTGCTAGTCAACATTAAAATACTCTTACTTTACCAGGTAAAGAAAGTAGAGCACACAGTTACTGCTTGTGTGATGTGTTCAGAAACACAGTATTCAGACACACTCCTCTGGCCTGTTGTTTACTGCAGCTCCAGCTCCAGCGGGTTCTGTTTGGGCCACCGATGGGTGCTGTGCAGGTCTTGGAAGGCAGACGTGTGGTGAATGACAGTGCAGATGGTTTAACGTCACTGCTGCCACCTGAACCTCCCAGAGCTGCTACACACACAAACACACAACTGCGAGTTCTCGAGGTCAGGCACATCAAAACACTGTGCCCACAGCCATCTCAAGTGTCAAAATAAGTCCCCACAGTCCAGTCCAGTTATTTATTTATTTCTATTTATTTACTCTTATTTCCTGTGAAGTTGTATTTTATGCTAATGAGAGGACGACATGGCCGACAGTGAAATCAGTCATTATCGATAATTATCACGATAAATGTCAACTCCGTGCTTTTGAAGAAAGACAGATTTTTAGTACTGAGTGAAAATTGAAGAAATGTGGGTTCAAGTTATTTGTAAAAAAAAAAAAAAAAAAAAAAAAAACGCAGCTAGAAGGAAACAACAGAGGACACTACAACACAAAAATGGCAACAGACGTTACAAAATGAAATAAAAAAAAAAAGATGTGTAGAAAAATAAGAGAAAAAAAAACATAAAAGATGTAACAGGATGAACACACATCTGTTGTCTGTAGTTTATAGATTCGTTTGTTCATTTCCTTGAAGTGAATGCAGGGAGTTCGTATTCAACAAGATGAAAACATTACCGTCACTGTTACAGCAACTATCACACAAATGATAAAATATACACCAAAAAATACTGATTATATACAAAACTACAAAGAAATACTGAAAATATACAAAAGGCCAACTCTCTACCACAGACAGAAGAAATATGTGCAACATATAAAGGACATGGTTAAGTTAAAAACAAGATGCATGACACAAACTAAAAAAAGAAATGTAATATGATAAAAAAAACAGTATCAGGATAATTATCAGCTGTTCTACTAATAGTCTCATGAGTTACGATACACTATCTTCATCCCAGAATGTGATGTGCAATATTAACAAGGCTAATGGTAAAACAATCCCAGCAGTGTTGCATAATAGTTTGAGATCTGCTGTGTGTGTTTGTCTAAATAGAAATAATCACCTCATGGACTGGTCGTCTCTGGATCACAAGGTCCGTCTCCTGTCCAGAAAAATCACAAGGTCCGTCTCCTGTTTCCAGATAAACACAGTGTTGACACTGAGCAACACTGTGACGCTGGCCTCGGCTGTCGCTGAAGTATTGACTCTGAGCCACAGCCTCATCAGTTCAGCAACATCTGCACAGCAGTCGTCAACACTGTCGAGTCTCTGAACACCATATGCAACCTGACCTACACTTTCACTTTTTATTCATGTTTGAAATCTCATTTTTCCTAGTTACTTAAGCTAGGCATCTACTGCACAAGCACCAAACACAAAGCACTTACAAATATTTTGATAGTAATCTGTATTCTATTGTATTTTTACCACCTGCCCTCTTATGTTTGACACAGTTTACACAAGTTTGTAATGTGCTGCGTTGTGTTGTGTTTTCTGCTGTGCAAACAAATGTAGAACTACTGTAAATTCTGTTTAATTTCTTTAGTTATGTTCTATCAACATATAATATTTATAGAATAGAATAGAATAGAATAGAATAGAATAGAATAGAATAGATCTTTGTCACTTACAGGAATAATGAAAATCAGTTTAGCTGCTCTGTTCTTCTGTTCAGCAGCAGATTCTTAAAGTGATAAAAAACTACAAAGAAATACTTAGAATATACAAAAGGCCAACTCTATACTACAGATAGAAGAAATTTATGCAACATAAAGGATATATACAAGGTCAAATAAAAAAAAAAAGATGTATAACAAGGAAATTGTTCCATTGATTTTTTTTTTCCTCTATATATTTTGTCACAACAAGGACTAAACTTCTGCACAAGGTCAAAAGTTTGATTGGGTGTCATCTAATCTCCCCTGAACTCCTTCCTTCTTAAATGTTTTCTCTCTCTCTCTCTCTTTCTTTTTTATAGTTGCTGCTGCTGTGCCATCACACAGGTTGTCGTTGTCTGCGTTCTTGTTGCGAAACGCAGCTTTTATTGATGTAACAGGTGCTTAGCTCGACTGTGGCAGTCAAAATAACACGTCTCCTCCTGTGTTTGGCTTTCAGAATGGAAGCTAAAGTTAGACATCTTTGAGGTTTTTCTGCCACTTGATGGAAGGTGATGCTGATGCATAATGCATGAGGAGAGAGGGAAGACTTTGTCTGGCTGCTTTTTATAGACCACCAAAGCTGTGTTACTGCACACACACACACACACACACACACACACACACACACACACACACACACACACACACACACACACACACACAC
>JAPTYQ010000007.1:507510-518896 GCA_029814465.1 Ostorhinchus cyanosoma | reverse complement strand
CATGCCCCCCCCCCCCCCCCACACACACACACACACTCGCACACACACACACGCACACACACACACCCCTCCAACACTAGCCCTTCTCTCCTCTCGCTGTCACAAACCCAAAATAAGAGGTGGCTGCTGCACACTACACCACTTACGGCCACATTAGGATCAGCCACCAGAGTGTCAGCGAATCGCCTCGTGCATCATTTTGGCTTTGTTCACCATGACAGTGAATAGTGTGAGTGGCAACGCTCCTTTTCCACCCTGTGCTTTTATCCCCAAATGGACATCCACTGGCAGGGCTTTTTACTTCTGCAGTGCATTATCCCACTTACACAGTGGATCATTTTTAAAACCTCAAGCCTTTTTATTGAACTTTGCTTATTGACCTGTTTGTATTAACATCATGTTAGATGCTCCGTCACATTTAGCTTAGCCTATTGTTTCCAGCTCCTGCCTGTGAACTTCTACCGATGTCAACTTTTGGACATCTCAAAAAGTGTGTTTCCATTCAGTTAGTTTTATTTACATTTTCATTCTTTAACACATAAAGACCCACTGCTATTTTAATGGCAGTTTTCTGTATATTTAACCTTTCTTAACTGATTTATGACCATTTATTGTTATATTATCCTCTGTATTTTGCCTTTTTTTTCTCCAGTGAAAATCAGGTATCTTCATGTATTTAATTAACTGATCATGTAGATGTTCATAAAAGCTACGTTGAAACTGAGAACACTGAAGAAAAATTGACTTTCTCAGTAAAATATTTGAATGAAAAAAACAAGTATCTCCATCCACCATCATTTATCAAACTCCAATGGTTTTACTGGTGAATCAATAATGTAGAAGATGACGATGTTTCTGCGATCACTACGGAGCCTGTGAACATCCAAGTGGGTCACAGGGTTTTATGTCATTTCTACTGTAGTGTCTGAACAATGTGCTTCTCTTACATATGGAACTTCCCATTGCAGAGACTTTTTTCCTGAATATTGTTTAAGGTTGTTATAAAATTGAGAAGATAGAGAAAAAAAATACCCCCCCTCCCAAAAAAAATTTAAAAAAGAAAAATAAACAAAGAAAAAAAAACTAGACAAAACTAAAAAGATGAGAGTCTGAATGGGGACTCACTACTCAAGGTTTTAAGCAGAGAAGGAGAAATACAGTAAGAGTGAGTCATCAGGCCTTTTTGTCGAACAGTTTGGATGATACATTGGTGTAAACTGCTGATGTGAACTGGAGAGAATTTAAAGGCAGCAGAGTCATTTGATTTAACAAGGTTCGGCATTAGTTCCACTGTAAAAGCACAATCATGTGACGACTCAAGATCAAGACACTGGATTTGTCCTATTGCATCATTATGTCGCTAAATGTCTAATTTGTTGCATTTGACAAGTGTCATATTCCACACAGAAGTGAGGCTGAGTAGCTTAAGTCTTTATTTCATCAAATACAGAGCTAGTTATGATATACTGCCGCCAAGTCCACCGGCAAAATGGAGTAAAAAACTTATGAATTACGTGAGGGAAGCGGTTATGGCTCAATAACACAGAGCTGTAATCGGCTCACGTTTCAACACACACAGGCCTCAGTTGGGCTGGATATTTTTACGGGGAAGCACCACCACACCACTGCACAAGGTGATCAGCATATGTTTTGTTGACATAAATTTGAAATTTATTGCCGTCGTCAAAAGTGACTGTTGGACAAAGTCGATTATTAACTGAGTCAATGGCCTGAGAGAGTTTTATGTGAACTTCCTTAATGGATACAGTCAGCCTGTTTCAAATCAACCCCCCCCCATCCATCCACCCAACATGCACGCACACATGCACGCACACATGCACGCACACACACAACAAACCATCTATTGCAGTACAACATGAAAGCAGACAGTTACAATGGGGTTTGAATGTGAGGACGTCTATCTGAGCTAAATCACTGAGCTGAGACAATACTTTACTATACTTTTACATATCATTAAACACTGAATATAGTGAGGTTGAATTAGATTGGCTTTGCCTGAGGACACAAAGCATTTCCAGTCATGTAGCACATGCCAAATTCTGTCTAGTGCTGCATAAAACCTCATGTGCTTTATGACTAGAGCTGAAATGATTAATCAATTAATTGGCTCAAATCAACCAAACAAAATTATTCTAATATAGTTTTTCTGAATCTAAGCTTTGTTTCCTTAATTTCGCTGTTGCTAAACATTGGTTCCACTGGTGTGTTTCACATGGACACTTCTTGTGACACACATGACGCCAGGTCAACTCAAAGTTATATATTAGTTCCATCTTAAGTTGTTAATGAGTTAATAAGTTGGATCCAAATTCGTTGAAGACCACAGTTCACATATTATTTGTGGATGTCATTTGACTTGTGTGTCTTTTGTTTTATATATATATATATATAAAATACTTTTATACTGTTGAATTTTTATGTATCCTTTTATTTAGATTACTTTTTGTGGTGGTTGTTTCCACTGCTTCTGGAGTAAAGGACAAGTTGTCATTTTCAGACCTGTCTGTTTCACATTTTTACAGTTTTTTCTTCATCTATGCAAATAACTGTAGAAATATATAGTAATATATAATCAAAGAGAATAATTGATACATTATTAATTGAAAATTATTAATTTATTGGAAAAAAATAGATAGCTGCAACACTAAACTATACTGATAAGTATACTATATTACATATCATTAAACCTAGTTAAAGCATTGAATATAGTGAGGTTGAAATATACTGACTTTAAGACACAAAGGCATATGTCATGCATGCCAAAATGTGTCTAATTCTGCATAAAACCTTGTGTACAGTACAATATGTAAGGTGGTGTGGCCTAGGTGACCTGATATTGGCATAACCAGTAGCACACTGGGCAATAGCTAAAATGACTTTTGTCCACAGTCATGAGTGGACATTGGCCTGGATCTGGCCACAACTGATTGTCTTCAGTCTCTAAATACTCTATCATTGTGCCTTAAGATTGATCACTGGTTGTAGTTATATCATCCAACATTGTGATTTATGTCCAAAAGCTTAGTGGCCTTTTTTGACTTCTCAAACAGTGGTTGACTTTGACCTTGACCCATAAGGCTCTTCTTACCGATGCTCTCCTCTACAAACAGCCAGTGGTCAATATGCCTTATGCCCATGTGACATTTATCATCCGAATGTTCCCAGAGTTGACATGGTGGTGCAGTGGATTGCACTGTCTCCTCTCAGCAAGAGGCTCCTGAGGTCGGTTCCCCACGTGGGACCTTTCTGCGTGGAGTTTGCATGTTCTCCTCGTGTTTGTGTTCTCTGTGGGTACTCTGGCTTCCTCCCACAGTCTAAAGACATGCACTGGTTAATTGGTCAAACTAAATCCCCCATAAGTGTGTGGTTGATTGGTTGCTCGTCTTTTTATGTCAGTCCTGCGATGAACTGGTGACACATCCAGTGTGTACCCCACCTTCGTCCATCGGTCGCAGGGATAGGCTCCAGCACCCCCATGACCCTCTGAAGGACAAAGCGGTTCTGAAGATGGATGGATGTTCCCAGAGTTTAGACTGAAATGGGGATGCGAGCCTTCCGTTTGGAAATAACATAACTCATTTCACTCTAAGCTTTTGTTCCATCTTATTGACTAGACAGCGATAATACATTGGACAGTGCCTCTATTTTTAATTGTTGCTGACCTCAACTATTGCATTTCAGTATTTTGACCAAAAATGAATTGACTCAGAACCCAGAAGATTCACAGCCAGAAGCAGAGGTGACAGAAACTATATGTATCTGCATCATTCTTTCTGAACGTTTTAGTTTTTGCCTCTCGTCTTAAAAACATAGCAACAGAGTTTCTATATTAATCTCTGGTCAGTGTTTCAAACATCCTGTCTTTAAAAAAGCTTAAAATGAAGGAAGAGTAGAGACGTGGTGTAGATACAACAGAAGTTCTATGTTTTCAAATAAGAGCATATAAATATGGACAGAGTATGAGTAGGACACTGCCTCATGGAGTATTTGCCCATTTGTAGATCTTTGGGTAAACGTGTATTGTCACCGAAACCTGGGTATAATTTAGGGTCGACCAAATGAAGCAGGACAACATGACTAACAAGAATGATTTTTCTATTGCTGCTTTATCCCTGTCCTGGTCCTGGATAAGCAGTAGAAAATGCGTACATGAATGGCATATTGCTATATTAGGTCATGTGGCAAATTGTTGTCCATTTTGTGCTTGTTTTATTTAATTAACTCTTGAGCGAAGCACCTACTACAGAGCAGAGGCTTCACTCTCTGTTGATTTATGGAATAGTAATTGCCAAGAGGAAGAGCTTGATAAGTGCTGCAAAAGGACAGGACTCTACAAGTCTGAACCCTCCCTTTAACAGACTGAAATCCTGAAACTGGTGCTGTTACCAATCTGTTGAACATCCAGTAATGTGATGTTTCATTTGCTGTAGGAGTGCTCACTATAGCAGTTACAGTTAACACTCAGCGAGGGACATCGACAAGGCCCTTTGCTCATCAACACTGCATTTATGGTGAAAATATACAGCGAGGCTTCCACTTGGAGTGCCTTTAATAAGTCCATCCATACCTTATCAGTGCTCTGTCTGGGGGGCACAATGGTCAGATTGAGGGGGGACACAAAAGGCTTTTGAAAGGCTTTGTGCTGTGTGTGTTGTGGTTTAGTGCTTCTGTGTGTTTTTCGCCTTATCAGAGTGGAAGCTTCTGAGTACATCACCTGTGATCTTTCGAGGGAAAAAAAAAAGTCCTTTTCCATTACTTAGTCCATTTTGTTGTTTGTCTCATTCATGTGGAAATATGCTGAAGACGAAATCACACAGATATATTTTTTATCTCCCTACAACATCAGTGGTAAACACAAAGCTTGGGAGTCGAAAGCACAAGGGTGTCGTGAATTTGCTGTGTTTTCCCATCACTCCTTCGCTGTCACTTTGTCTTCCTCTTTGGCTTTTTGAGTGCAGTGCTTTCGCTTCTGGGGGCATTTGGCATTTATAGGTCCATTTAATTACTCACTGCTTGCCAAAGGGCTGTCGTTCTGCTATTAGTTTTCAGGGCCTGTCCACAAATCCAAATCACTTCAGAGACTATCGTGAATTTTTCAGCACCCATGAATGTAGTTTTGTATTTCACATCTTTACTATTCTTTTCCATTGGTCCTTCAAGGATGTTATGTGGCAATTAATCGCCGTTGAAGTCGCTCTAGACTTCCTTCCTTAATAACTCCTGCAACTCTTGCCATTGGACACGCTATAATCTCTCTATGTCTGGCTCTGTCTCATCCCCTACCCCTCTGGAGGCACAAAACAGAGCTGTAAATCAATTTGCATTCGACATCTGACATCAATCAGTCATGTTTTGGGAGAGTGGCACCACCTCCTCCTCTGCAGCTTTGTTGAGAGACGCTAAGATGGATGGCTGTCATCTCGCCCAAGTTGAGCGGATCTCTTATCAAGGCCATTGTTTCCCCAAGAATGCACTCGGCTGATCTCTCTGCATCACGAGTCTGCACAGCAGTTCGTCTGTTGAATGTTGCCCTGCTTTCTCTGCTGAAACAATGCATTCGCCTGAGTATGTACATCAACATATGAGTATATTTTCAGAGTATCAGAGTAAAACGTAAAGATTTAGAATATAAAAACATGTTGAATTAACGTTTTCATCCTTTAACACAAAATAACTGAATTTAGTTGCATTTATATGCAATGGCAATAAAAGGAAATGTAGTCTAATATAAAAGACTTGTTGAATAGTTGAATTGATCTCCATTACAGAAAGCTTCCTCTTATGATGGAGAGTATGACCTTCAGAGACTATGACCTTATCTCAGGTACTTTTCCATTCTTAATAATTCCACCCAGCATTAAAACTCCTTTATAATGTTATGTGAAGAAATCTACAAGTATTAATTGCTTTTTTCTTTGTGTGGTTAAATTTCAATGTACATATGTAAAACTTTCAACCTATCTTTGTTGTAAAATGAAAAAAAAAAGAAAACAATTGATGCTTTATGTTAAACAAAGGCAATAACTGCATTTTATTCCCTTTATACCTTTGAACTAGTAACCATTGACTGAGAAATGGAGATAGGGTTAGCTAATAAAAAAAACAGCAGACACAGGAACATGCACAAATGTTGCATATTGCACATCAAACTGCTATCATCAAATAATATTACCAATGCCTCGCAGTACTTTTTTTTACATTCACATTTTATTGTCAGTTGGATTTCTTCCTATATGTTTGAATGCTAGTTAGCCTAGTTTGCTAACGTTAGCAATGATTTCATTAGTCACACAGTGTTTGCAGTAGTTTCTTCCACCTTAATCTCTCTAAACAGCACCAAGAATCCAACAAATGTCTAAATAGATTAAAATTTTGACTAAATCAAAGATGCTGAAAACACTTTGTTTGCCAGCCAAACAAAGCCTTACTAGCTTAAAGCCTTAAATATGCACTATGTTGTCTTTGTGATTGTCTTTGCTCAAACTTAATTCAGAGGATGGCACTTCTTTGTGGTCTTCGTAGCCTCTCTATTATGAAGGAACACCTCTGGAGGATTAAATGCACCAAATGTGAAACAGCACCAACTTGAGTAAGAATCATTCCAACGGCGGGTGTGTGTCTTTGTGTCGTTGTGTGCTTCTCTCAAGGCGATGTATTTGAAGTTCTCGGGAGGCTTAAGGAGCTGTGGCAGTTGTTTGGCAATTCGTGTCACCTTAATTGCTTTAGAGCACTTTCAGATATCTCTCAAGAATAATATGCCTTGTACCGAGCCGTGGGGTCTTTGAGGATTTCGTAACAGAGAGAGTCGTGAGGCCAGACTTTGTGTTGTCGCAGGTTATTTAGTTACCTAACCTTCAAGGCCTTCACCACATAATCAAATATTGACCCTTAGTCTTGTCTGACCTTGTGAGCTTAAACTGTGTCGGAGTTTAATGACTGTCCATTTGGAAAAAGACATTTCATTGCAGATCAGACTTTGCAGTGTCTGAGCTCCGCACCGAAAGCAGGTGTTGTAAATGTTTCATGACACGAACAAAGAAAAAGGGTTTGGATCTCCTAACAATCCACTGACCATTCAATTAGTACAAACCGGATGATTTTTGAAATGACCATAAAGCTCAAGATGTCATAAAAAAAAAGACATGAAAATAGTAAGATGGACTGACTTTTGTTTAGGGGTGTTAATAGTTTTCAAAGAATAAAGTGGAGTTGAACTATATGATTATTCACTGCCAGCCAAAAAAAAGTCCCACATGCAATATGTCACTGCACCACCTTTGGTTTGGATTACAGGAGACATTTAGTGTGATCACAATCTTTTTTTCTGCATGCAATGCTTATGTAGTGTCACAAAAAGGTTCAACATATTTTTTTCCATCCATAGCTGCATTCATTGCGTCAGTTACAGTTAAATAAACAGCCTGGCTAAAAAAAAAAAGTAGCTGCCTGGATTTAACTAAGCAAATAGTTCAGATCCTTCCATGGGTAAATATGATGGCAGTGGTTAATAATGTTTCAGCTTTAACAAGGTATTTAACTCTAACTGATGCAGTAAGTGTCCTCTCATGTCTTTAATGTCCAAAAGATTGGACGAAGCCAGGATTGATCAGGATCATCAGGTTTGTGACAGAATGGTTCAGGCAGAATGAGATTCATTTTCACACATGGATTTGCCATCATATACTTTAGAATCTAATTTGGGATGTGATGAAGACTTGATGCCATCATCATCATCAAAAAAAAATAAAATAAAATAATGCAACTATGGGTGAAAAGAATATTCTGAACCTTATTGTGACACTACATTAGCATTATTTGGCAAAAAACATGTGACAGTGAATGTCTCCTGTAATCAAAACCAAAGGTGGTCCAGTGAAATATTGCATGTGCGACTTTTATTTTGGCCGGGCAGTGAATGTACAGTAAATAACTTCATATTTCACTGCAAATCAAACTCTATACAGACACTTTGTTCTTCCACGCTGAAATACTGTCTTTATTTTGCCTTTGTTTTTATTTGTGCTTTGTGGCCAACTTCTTTTGTAATTGTTTGACCAATTGAATATTTTCCTTCTTCCTACATGTTCAAAATAAATTCCTAAATGACAAATATAGATATGACTCATTCTTAACAGGAATTTGTTTTATTGAAGTTCTGAATAAAAGACGAGATGAAAAAAGTCAAAAGTTAGGGTGTAATTTCATGCATTTTCAACCTTATGTACTGTGATAGAAGATGGTGGAGTGATTCTACTGGAAAAGCCTTATCATTGGCTAATATTAGAACCTCCAAAGTTTATTAAAAAAAAATTTCTCTCATTACCGATGTGTCTAACATGCAGTAGCTCCTCTTTGTGTTTTTCCCTCCGAATATGTCATTGTTCCTCTCTTGATAGATCCTTATCCATGTGCAGCACTGTAGATGGAGCAAGGTGATAATGTTTAAATAGCATCTTGTGATTAACAGCAGAAAGTCAGTGCTCCCCGCAGAAAAATATGTGCTCCATTAGAATCAGCTGGTTCGGTTGATACTTATGTGAAGTGCAGATGTAATGACAGTGTGACATTTGTGTCTGAAGAAACAAGGGAACCAAACATTAGTTCAACAAACTCTGACACTGATTATGAACTTTAAAGGGAAAAAAAGCCCATTTAATCTGTGACTAACTCTTGTAATGCACATGAATCTCACTTGTATGTGTCTGAACTTAAAATGTTTGTTTTCTTTTCTAACAGGAAGATGCACAGCGGGATGAAAACCTATGGATGTGAGCTGTGTGGAAAGAGCTTCCTGGACAGTCTCCGTCTTCGGATGCATTTGCTGTCGCACTCAGGTAGGAAAATCAAATCGGCCCAAAACTCTCCCCCGCTGTTTTTGTTCTCCGTGTTCTTCATCAGTAGCTGCTCATTTTATCATCACTTGAATGAAAGGAAGTGAATGAGAATGCCAGAAGTTTACATTCTTCATTTCACACATAAATGTATTGGTGTCAGTGAAGTTTGACGCTTCTTTTTCTCAGAATTACTTAAAAATACCAAAGTGTTGCTTATGACCTCATCTATAAATGGTAAATGGACAACACTTATATAGCATATTTTCTATACCTTCATGGTGCCTAAGGAGCTATACAAAATCACATTCTCACACGCACACACGCACACACACACACACACACACACACACACTCTCATACACTATGGAAGGCACTGCCAGGCCCGACTGGGTTTAAGTTACTTTAAGGTTCAGTGTCCAGGTCAAGGACACTTCAACATGTGAACAGTCGGAGCCAGGATTCAAACCGCCGCCGACCCTTTGGTCATTGGACGACCCACTTTACCAACTGCTTTACTACAGTCTTAAATAAATAAAAAGTAAATCCACAAAGGCAAATTTATCCATTACTTAAATGTTTTGATCATTCCATGCAAAAACTGCTATTTTCACTTATAATATTGAATTAGAATGTATTAATTAATCTATGTTAATGGGACACTGTATGCTTATTGTTCCAGGTAATTTCCCTGTTTTTTTCTGTTGTAACATTGGTTGTATTAGTTTTTTTTGTTTGTTTGCTTTTTTTAGTCTTATTTTTTTTTATCTTTTATCCAATTTTTGTTGTAACTTTTTTAGTGTTTTAGTTTCAATTTAAGGTCAAGATCAAAATTATTTCTATCACACATTTAAAACAATGTAAGCTGTCCAAAGCACCGTACTAATATATAAGTACACAATATGTTAAACTAGTAAAAATAAGAATAAATGAGGCTTAAGCTGCGGGGGGCCGACAACAAGGAAAAAAACCCTGAAATCCCCCCAATCCTCTGCTACATATACATTTATCCACGATAATTGTTAAACAATCAATATGAACTCAATTTGAGCTCCATCGACCTGATAGTGACAGAATAATGGTCAGAGAACCCACAAAGCTCCATCTAGTGAATGAAAATGACACAATATAAATAATCAGCCTATTATTGCTTGATTTGTGTCCAAAAAACTGATTTTCAACCAAAACGCCCCCATTTGGAAACTTATAATACTGATATAGAAATTGAAATCGATAGGATTCTTCCACTAGGCCCCGTCCCCTGTGTTGGTTATCAGGGGATACAACATGCAACCAAATCTGTCCTAGTTATCGCATCCACATGAAGGACATCTGGTGGTGGTGGATCCTGGTGAATCCTGGTGAATCCTGGTGAATCCTGGTGGATCTGGCAGCGGCACTGGGGGTAAAACCATTATATTCCAGAATATACTAAAATTGCTAAAAGATATACAAAATAATAGGATAAGTAGGATAAGCACATAAAAAACACAGTCAGTAGATAAAGCAAATAAACAGCACATACTTGAATTTTAAGCCAGTGCCAATTAGTGCATCTTTCAAAGAGATTTAAGGTTTTGAATGGACTTTTAACTTCTATATTGTTATTGTCTTGTAGCATCTTTTGTCGTTTTCTTTTTGTAACATTTTTTACATGATCTGTTTGTAAAACCGTTCAATACCAAAAATCATCTTTTAAATTAAAAAAGAAATAATAGTTTACCATTTATGGCGATAATCATCAGTATTGACACGACATTTTAATCATAACATTTTTTGGCGTATCACCAAGCTCTATGTACGACCAGTCTTAAATGTGAAAAATACTCAGTGTTTCCACCTGCTCAGTAAGGAAAGTATCTATTGTTTGTCCTAAAAGTCACTGTAAGTTGCTAAATGATGACCTAATTTGCATAATTGAAATTTATTAGTTGAAAAAACCATACCAACAAAGTGTTTAATTCAACACTGACTTCTACAGCTAGGCAAACAGACTGTGTTTTTCTGACTGTGACAGAAAATAATTTGGGGTAATTTAAAGGGAACATTTGTGTGTTTTAGCATTTGAGTAATTTTGAAAACTTGATAGAGGATTCCAAACAGATTTTAAAAGTAGCTAAATGTGTCTCTAGGTGCGTTTTGAAAAAAAAAACCAAAAACAAAAAAAACAAACAAAAACTGGCTAGCATTGTCTAAAACAAAATTGCTAAGATGGCATCAATTAAAATATTTGCTATCATGAAGGAAGGTTTAGATGATAGAGTGGAAGTTGTTACAGGCTGGAGTGAAATACGTAAAGTATTAACCATAATCCTACTATAAATCTTAATGAGCAAAATGCAGAGCAGAGATTTGTGGGAGAAATAAGTGTTCACCTGGAAAACTTGGCCCCGTCACCATTCACCTCTGTGACATTAGGGTCTTAAAGTTAGAACACAAGATGCATTGATTGGTCCTGTTGCACGCACACACACACACACACACACACACACACACACACACACACACACACACACACACACACACACACACAC
>JAPTYQ010000007.1:464567-490208 GCA_029814465.1 Ostorhinchus cyanosoma | reverse complement strand
ACACACACACACACACACACACACACACACACACACACACACACACACACACACACACACACACACACACAGACTGCAGGGACTAACTGGTGCGACACTTATCCGGGACAGCTCACAGGGATGGTTTGCCTGCTTTTCATGCATGTGTTTGTGTGATGGTCGACCATAATGACATGACACCATCACGATGACGGTGTTCGTCCAGGTTCTTGAATTCGACAAGGCTACGTTATCCAAATGTGGCCGCTGAAAATACATGTGAAAGTGTAAACATCTGCAAAAGCCCATCCACCTCAGTGCGCTGAAGAATAAAGATGACTGACACACTCCACATCTTTCTGCAACTGTTGTGACAGGATGTGGCAATTTACACCTTAAGAGTCGTATTTACACTTGGAGTTAAAATGTGATCTCCATCCAGATATGGTATCTGGATAATAAACATCCCATCTGTCCCACTGGGTTTGCAACACGTTTTTTAATATGTTCTTTTCATTGAAATCACATTTCTGTCCTCGCTGAACTACAGTCCTTTAACCCAACACTGACCAAAAGCATCTACTGATCGAAGATAACTTTAGACTCAAGCAGCAGGTTGTCAATGATGAGGTGAGGGAAGCTCACTTCCACTGTCTCACAGCTTTATCAACAAAGCTTTATTATAACCCACCACGTCCTCCACATACAGGTCCATTGTAGAAGTCCCCCCCCCATCCCACAATTTTTTGGGGGCATAGGGTGGGCGGGTGTTAGTGGGGCTTGGTTCAAAGACGGCTGAGAAACTCTGTTCTACAACATGGATGGAAACAGTTCTTTTATGTTCAGTTATTAATATTTTTTCTGAAAAACTCACTTCTTCAGTTTTCAATAATCTTTGAATATGCTCTCACCTTTTATGAACAACTACATGATTATGGAATTTAATACAGGAAATACATGATTTTCACTGAAAAATGAAAAATGCAAGGATAATTTTACAATAAATGATCATAAATCACTTGGGAAAGACAAAAAAATCTTTTGGAAGTTTGATAAAAATAGTTGTGGGTCTTAACGAGTTACAGTGGAGGCAAATCAACATAAACTAACAATATAATCCTGATATAATAAAAACAAGCCAAGTTCATGTTTCTGTTGGTATCTAGCTCCACTCGAAATGGCGTCCTATTCTTAACCACATATTGTTCGTGGTATTCTTTTGTAGGATGAGCCTCCTTTATTCTATTTCTTACTTTACTATTAGTGTTGCACCAGATCTGCTGGTAATATTTGTTTTGAAATGTCTCCAATAATGCACCTGCTGCTGTAGGAACCATCCACTGCTGTTTCAGCTGGGAATGTTACTACATAAAGATATTAATCATCTTGTTTCTTGAGGCTCCAGGGATTTGAACCTTCCATTTATTTTTACCAAGTTATCCAATCTGTGATTTTAGTCCTTATTGTTATTTATGGATCAGAGGTCAGAAATGTATGCTGATGTATGTGCCAATGAGAGCACAATGCACTGGTAAGGGGGCCAATCCTGTTAATTAACACCGTAATTCAATAAGTTTCCCTGATCTGGATAACCAGTCCAGGTACAGATTGCATTTAATGCCCGGTGTAAATGGTTTTGAAGTGAAAATATAGTGCTGTGCAAAGTTATATATGGACTGTGGTTCCAAAATAGGAAAAGCCAGTTGCCCTAAATATATTTTGCCCATTGAGGTCAGACATAGTCCAATGCCTTTAACAGTAACATGTCAAAATGTAGTTCTTCAATCACCATCAGACCCAACAAACAGCAACATAATAAACATAATGGTTGTCCTGTTAACACGATAATGTCAATATTTTGACACTGATGTGAAATCTTTTGAGATGCATTTTAGTTTTAGTTTGATTTGTTTTTTGGCTTTTCTTTTTCCTTTTTTGAATTTGCTGGAAGATCTATCTTCAAACCCTAAGAAAGGTAAGGTTTCAGAAGACAAGTTAACTAAGCTTAGAGTACTGCAACAATAAGCTGTTAACTATTAAAATAATTATGTGATTAAACAGTCTCATCACAAATGTGTAAGAACAAAAAAGAAGAAAAACCAAACAAATATCTGAATTCCCTTTTGCAGGTCCTTTAAAGTGAACAGTTTGTGGATTCTTTTGTCCGACTGTAAACTGAACATCCTGAGGTCGTCTAGGCTTTAATCAACTATGAAAATAATCCTTGTGCTTTCACACCTGTTTCGTTTGGTCTGGATTTTTGGACGACTCAGGTTGATTCAAATCAAATTTTTTGGTGTGAACTGGCCATTGAATCCGTTTGGTTCGGTTTGGTTTGCACTGTGGTCCAGGTGGATTTAATAAAACCAGGTCTTCTCAGTCCAGTCTCAGTCTAACCCTAACTTTAACCCTGAACCATGAACCATGGTTCAGTTAAATGTAAAAACACTTTCTGGGAAGTCTGGAATTTTGGACTAATTTCTGGAAGTTACACTAAGCTTTTATTGCAAAAACACCAAAGAAGAAGGAAAACACATAGAAGTCTATATTTTTCCCCTGCCTCATTGACCTTCATTATAACCACATTTATTAATCTCATTGCCATTACAGTATATAATCAAGCACACATTTTACTGTATTCCATGACATTCAACCATTTCCCATAAAATTCTTAAATTATATTATGGAACCATTTGACTGCCATGACCCCAAGAGAGTTGTGTGTGTGTGTGTGTGTGTGTGTGTGTGTGTGTGTGTTTATGTGTACATGTTGGGTTTTTTGGACAGTTTTGCCATGGAGGTCTCCAGAGCGTGGTAAATTTGAGGTGGACACAAGGGTTCATTTTATAGTTACTAAAGTTGACTTTGTCTCATTAGGCTGTAATTTTGTTTTCCCAAAAAGATCACACTACGAATTATTTTCATGTGATCTACTTCATAGTACCCTAATAAACTGTGTCATGAGACCGTTCTATCTTTCCATCTCCTTCAGACACACATGGCTCCTTATATCGATATCTGTTCATAGACTAGACTTGTGCAGGACTTGACCACATGTGTTCAGGTCTGAACATGAAATCTGCTGTGTGTCTGAGGCCGGTGAGTCTTGTAAAGTGTCCACTATGCGATGTATCTGTCAGGACGCTCCACACTCACCGTCACATCACATCAGACCTGCATGTGCTGATCATCTCGGCATCACTGTTCCCATCATCATCTCCTCTGGACTCGACAGGGACTCACACCTGGATGTGGACAGAGCTGTTCCAGACGGAATGTGACAAAAAAAAAAAAAGGAAAAGAAAGACATGCCTGAATAGTCAAACATTGTGGCCGTAATGATAGAACAGTGTGTCATTTTCACTGTCAGCGTTGCTGTAATGAGGCTCTGGTATGTGCTGACATTATCAGAAATGGAAGTCAGCCAATCAAATGTGACAGCTCTTACATTGTGACATGACGATGTGTGTGTAATTAGGTGGCGTTTACATGAGCGCAGACGGTCACACACTTCTTGGTCCACATGTTCTGTTAGATTATTTGCCAGATCATGTCCAAGACTCGATAACAAAAGCCCTACAGATAAATGCAAATACACAGTGAATGGATGGTACCTGCAGTACTACTAGTACTGTTCAAACTACCTCAAAACTGTTTTGGGTTTGTTTCCATCCCATATATGGGCTTGCCTTTGTGGTTTTTGATTTTTGAATATGATGAAAATACCTTATTTGTAAAACTGAGATTACTCCTCTAGATGCTGTTCGGGCTCAACAAAAAATCTAAATACAAATGTTTATTGTAGTATATATTTCTTGGATCATATACAGCTTATAGTATTATTTCAAAAGCAAATAATAAAACACAATGTTTGGAGTTTAAAACATAAATAAATACAATTGCTAATGAATACAGACTGTGACTGTGTTGAGCTTTTACACTGTTATTCAGACACTTTGCTGATGGTCTGTTATCTCCAGCATTTTTACATTTTTTCCCCCATACATCGACACCAGTTAAAGTTAAACCTGTTAAACTGCCCTTTTTATGTCATTTTTACATTGGGTCATGGTGCTGAAAACCATAATAATAATTACATAACTTACAATGTAAATATATAAAGAACTATTTGGAAACAAATAGACTTTCAGTTTTTATTTTTGTTGTTTGTGTCTGTATTTGCCCAAACCAGTTTTCTACAAATATAGCATGACATCTTGAAAATCTTTCTTTTCCTTCTTTTAACAAGTCAAATTCCTGACTTCCTTTTATTCTTTGACAGGTTTTGTCTTAGTCTACTTTTGCTCACTGAGAAGTGTTTGTAAATTTGAATGAACTGTCACAGCTTTTTTTCTTCCTCTTTCTCTTATTTTAGTGAGGGATCTTAATTCTTTTACAGTCCCAACAGGAAAAACCAAGTGGGAGGACTGTTTGTGACATAAATGGTAATAAAAGTAAATATTCTCTGAGGCTCGACCTTTTATTGCATTATGTAAGTTGGCCAATAGCTCTGGGAAACTTTTTAGATCAATTTCGCAGCACAGATTAGAAAGCTATGAATCCCATT
Source organism: Ostorhinchus cyanosoma (assembly GCA_029814465.1). Taxonomy (NCBI): domain Eukaryota; kingdom Metazoa; phylum Chordata; class Actinopteri; order Kurtiformes; family Apogonidae; genus Ostorhinchus; species Ostorhinchus cyanosoma. The sequence goes on along the minus strand of JAPTYQ010000007.1, from coordinate 485,662 downwards.
TATGGAAGAGCTCCCTCATGAAATGCTCTTTGAAACTTTTATATTTTCGGATGAAGAGAGAATGAACCCGGCTAAGCAAAGATCTGCCGACGGCACTTTCATGTGGAGGGAAAAAAGAAAGCAAGAGAAAGTGAAAGGAGACAGAGCGAGTGAGGCAGAGAGAGAAGATAAAAGCACTCCCAAAGCCATCTGGAAGTAGCCAGGACACACAAGGATTGCTTTTATGCTACTAATTCCACTGGGAGGTGCGACATAAAAGCAAAGCATGGATATTGTGTTATAACTGTTGAAAACAAGCAAGTAGCCACAGAATACTAATATGGCTGGTCAGAAGGAAAGGCACTTCAGTCCACCAGTAAACAGGGTTTTTGGACGGATGGTCCGTCAAAGAGCCCATGGGGGGGGTGGGGGTGGGGGTGTAATAATACATGTGCAACTGTTAGTTGACTGAAGGGTTAGATGATAAAATGATTATTTTGATATTGTTTTGTATCATATTGTGATCATTTGAACATAAGAACAGTCTGTCGTATGGAATATGTTCCCTACAACAAAACAAATTGATGCTTTCAATTATAATATGTCTAAGTAATCTAGACCTGCAGCTATCAATTATTTTCATAAAAAATGTATTTGTCAATTATTTTCTTGGATTTGATCAAATTATTATTTGAATAGGCACAAAAATTATAAAAATGTGAAACAGAAATGAAAAGACAATTTGTCCTTTATTCCAGAATCAACTGAAACAACCACAAAAAGTATCAAAGTAAAAGGATATATACAAAATATATCTGTATAGGAATAACAACAACAGTAATAACAACAGTATAAAAGTATAAATAAAAATATAGATATAAACAACATACAAGTCAAATGACATCTACAAACAATATATGTACTGCAGTCTGCAACACTTTTGTACCATTTGTAACTAACATACAACTCTGTGTTGATCCCGGCGCCGTGTGCGTCACGTTAAGTGTCCGTGTGAAACAACAGTGGAACCAATGTTTAGCAGCAGGGAAATTAAAGAACTGGAGCTTTGATTCAGGAAAATTGTAATCAAATATTTTTTTTAGAAAATAGATTTGAGTCAATTAATTAATAAATCATTTAATCTCAAATTATAAATAAGTGATGAGCCTGTCTTGAAAATGTAGAAATCTCAGATTTGTGTTAAAATATAGGGAGTAAAAGTTAAAAGTTCTCAGAAAAATAGACCTCTGTAGAGACCCGCCCTCTGCTTATGTTTTCTTTTTTTTTATATCATCAGCCAATGACAATATCACATTGTATAAGTGGCCAGAAAAATATAAACCAAAGCATCTCAGTCTGTACAGCTCTCCTCTCTTTCTGGTCTTCGTAGTTTCTGTGCAGTTCTGTCTGAAAGACAACCCTCTGAGCAAAGCAAATACACAAATACACCTAAGCCTTTCAGCCTGTTGCCTCCAACAGACCTGTCAGTAACTAAAACAGTAGAATCCAGGCAGCTGTATTTTTGGCTGTATCTTGTTGTTAGAACATTCCTGTAGAGTTTTGCAAAGTTGTGGAAGTGTTTATTTTTCATGTTCGACTATAACTGCTGTGACAGAATCAGAAATGTTTTATTTTTCTACTTCATGACTTTTTTCCTCTTTTCTTTCCTACGCTGCTTGAGACAGGGTTTCACAGTTCTGTTTACAACCAAACGGAGTTAACAAAATAAAAGATTACTAACTGATTTTATGGCATTTTTGTCATGTATTAATTACTACGCTTTTACCTCGTTGCATAGTTTCTGTCTTTTTCATTTTGTTGCAACTTGTGGTTTCTTTCAGCATCTTTTATGCTGTTTTTGTCTTGTTTGTGTTTGTATTTTTCCAACAACAGCCTTTAAATTTGAAAGAAATAAGTACTTTACATTTATTACAGTATGGAAAGTTTGATGGTGATAACATTTTGGCTGTTCCACCCAACTGTACGAAGACAGTTTCTGGATCAGTATTAGTCTGATCTATAATTTAACCTCTGGAGACCCAGGACAGTACAAGTTTATGATTGTTTTTGCATGAAATTGTTTTGCAATTTTTTCCGCAAATAAAACTGTGACAGAAAGCCCATATATGGGTCTGTGGAAGTTGAACAGGACTATAACCATTTCAGTTTCCCTCCAATTTCCTGCAGGCTAAAGTAACACTATCACATTGAATTATGGCCAAAAAAGAAGATACCTCTGTAATTTCTCAATTGGCAGCCGAGAAACTAGATGAAACTATTTGACTTCATTGACTGCTTTAAAAGTGAATTGCATGTTAATGGAGACAGTCAAAGTTCCCAAGAAAGAGCTTTTACTTGATGAGATGTCCACTAAGTATTCAAAGGCTTAAAGTGAAAGACATGAAGAGGACAAAGACATAATGAGAGCAGCCAGCACAGCAGCAGTGACATTACAGATGTTTCTGTCAAACTGTCACCCACTTTCACACTTACGCAAACCTTTGAAATGTCTGTGAAAATTCAGTGTAAACTGGGGATGTTTCCATCAGTTGGGTTGAAGTGCATAAATCAGCTCCTTGAACATCAAAAAGCACCTCCAGCTGAATATTCCCACCCTGATGTTCAGTCACTTTCGCTGCTCATGGCACAGTTTAACACAGATCTTTAAAGTTTCATCCGTCTCTGAAGTTCCACTATAATAATCTAATCTAACGGCTTCCACAAGTCGCTAGACATTCTATAAATTTTACTGGGCAAAGGGATCAAGAATGACCTGAAAATGTCTTTGTATGTTTTTGGCTTCATAGCCTTCAATGAGAAGCAAAGTCATGTTAACCAGGACGTTTAAAACAGAGGATGGAATTATTATGGAGAGAAAAACCTGACAAACCAGAACCATGATGCACAGAACCCAGAGTAGAAGTACAGATACGCAGTGGTAACCGTACAGTTCAGCCTCATTACTGGGATAAAACTGGAAAGGTCCAGGCTTTTGAAGGACATTTTTAGCAGCTGTTTTTTTTTTAAAGCCTACTGAATGTCATGTTGTATCAATATAACAAGACTATTAAACTATTCTAACTTCAAATCAGAAACAATAGACTGTTCCATGTCTTTTACTTAATTTTTTTGTTAGACATTAATGTTGTTTTCATTGTATTGTGTTCATTGATGATTATTTATTCTATTGTTCTCGTTTTGTTCTGTCTTTAATGTCATTTTCATGTTGTTATAGGCTACCTTTGACGTTGCTTTTGTCATGTTTCACTTACATTTTTTTAATATAAGATACACGAGGAATTCTGTCTGTCTTTCCGTCTGTCCGACATTTTTGTCTAACCCATTTCTCAAAGACTGTTCACCCGATTCTTTTCCAATATCATGCACATGTTTGTTACCACGAGGAGAGGTGCATAGCACAGTTTGATGGGTGAATTTAAATTTTTTACACGTCTTTGTTAAAGATTGAAACCTAAGACTCAAAATCAATCCCTGGGTAGGCAGGTATCAGTGAGCAGGAGGGGCAAAGTATTGTGCAACTGGGCGGGGGTATTAGTAGGCTCCGCCTACTTTTCCATTTGATTATAGGAAATGTGATATGTTTGGCTTTTGGGTTGCTGGTTGAATTAAATGAAAACATTATACTATGAGAGCTGGCAACAGTTTGACCAAAATCAATCTAGTTTTGGAGAATACACAAGATTATAGACGTACTACAGTAGATGTTCTTTGTCCATACTTTGCAGATTAGACGAGGATTCAATCTATACAATCACACAGTTAAAAGTGTATCAATAGAGGGAGATCCACAACTTAAAGAGTCCCTGCTTAATGCCGCTGACATGGTCTGGGTGTCCTTGGGAGCACCTTCTGAGTGCTGGGCCGTTTACTGTACATTCTCATAACAGCAGCGCAGGATGCAAACTCCCATCCTCCTCACTTTCTTCTGCACATGGAAATGCAACATATTTCATTGACAAGAGTTTTCTGTTAAGTTGAGAAGATATGAGAGGAAACACCAGCAGCTGTGTCACATAGAGCAGGTTTTGTTCTACTTTACGTGGAATACTCAAAACTACTTGTATCATTCTGTAAATATGTGAACGTGTCCGGAGCAGAAAAGAGATGACAGGATTAGAGAATTAACTGACTGGAAACTTTAAATTTAGAAAAAACAATAGGTAAATAAAACCAAATATTTTTAATATTTATGTGGAAGCTGAAAAGTTTAAAGGAGCAAGTGATGGTTCCAATGTAGAAAAGTGAGCATTTAGACATTTTCTGCCTCTTTGTCCTTGTCTCTTCTGAGCTTGTTTGTGTTTATCCTGGCGTCATGTGTATCACAATAAGCGTCCCTGTGAAAGACAGCAGTGTTTAGCGGCAACAAAAGTAAGGAAACTAAGCTTCAATTCAGGAAATTGTACTTAAATATTTTTTTAAATTGATTCAAGTCCATTAATTAATTAAATGATGAGCTTGTTCTGAAAATGTAGAAATGCCAGATTTGTATTAAAATGTAGGGAATGAAAGTAAAAAGTTGACAGAAAAATAAATGAAAACTTTCTTTATGTCCAGTAAGACGATATTTGCACTTTGTCCGATAATGTCCCAGCTAAGGCAACCAGGTAAGAACAGGAGGGAAAATCCACAGAGACAGAGGAGCAGCAGAGGACAGGCGAACCCTGTGAACCGTACACTCACCATTTGGCCTATTTCTGCCTCAGCTGATTGTATCCCTCCCACCACCACCTCCTCTACCCACACAAATATACACACACTCACTCCTCGACTTTTGGCTGGCGGCCAACAGCTGTCATTGCTGCTACAGTATCAGTTGTGTTGTATCTATATCCAGAGCTGTGCAGCGGCAGTGACGGCTCAGCTGTTTCAAACAAGGAGCTCCAGTTCACTGTGGGAAAGGAGGAAAGTTTGGAAATACACTTTAAAAAATTAAAGTTAAAACAGCTGAACTTTTGAACACCTCTGTAATGTAAAACCCTAAGAATCATATATTGATACTGTGTAAGAAATGTTTTTTGCTCTTTATAGCCTTTTATCTTTAGACTCTGCACTTTGAGTTTCCATCAACTGCTTTCTATCCACGGACTTGGATAAAGTAGCTGAAGATGCCACAGGTTGGAGGATGAAACATCTGCAGTTAAAAAAAGTTAATTGTACCACTTTGTTGGTACATTTAGTGATTTTTCAGACAATGTTATTCTTCTCTCCTACATCGTTCATTGACATTACATACACATTTCCAATGTGTGCAAATAAGGAATAAGGTGATGACATCATTTAGCAATTTGTAGCAACTTTTAGGACAGACAATAGGTACTTTCCTTACTGAGGGGTTGGGAACACCATCTATGACAGGGCCTTGCATGTTGAGGGATTCGTATGTGACCATGTAAACATTTTCAGGCCTGACTTCTTTTTCGGTCTTGTACAAAGGAGGTAAATATTACTTTCTTCATCAACAATTAAAGTGGTGGCCAATAGCATAAAAGAGAGAAATATTGCAACATCAAATGCAAATTGTTGTCTTTCTTTTGGGGTTAGAGTCGTAAAAGGGGGAGAAAGAAACTCTAGGGCGTGTTATGAAGACCTTTTGGCACACCCATGCCCAAGGCTGAAATCTTTGCCAATTCTGGTTTACAGTTTCAGTAGAACAAACTAAACTCTGTACATACACACATCCACTGACTGAATGGTGGAGTCGAGGCTGCACATGATGGGATTTCCTAATGGCTCGACAACAGGAAATGCCTCGAACATGCATTTTTCTTTACTACACTCAGGTGCATTGATTTACATAGTTGTTTATTTTGTTTGATTCCAAAATCCTTTCTTCCACCCTGTTAAATCTTCCACATAAAACTTAATAAGTACAGACTTCAAACGGGCAAATCGGATCAATTAGGCAAATCTCCCAACAAGAGCTATTTAGGGGAATAAACTTACCTCAAAATGCCAGAGAATGTGTAGTCATCAGGCCTGTTTTATCTGCCAAATGACACCATACAGAGGTTACTAGCTCTTTTCCATTAAGTCATCTGTTTTTCTCCAAATGGGGTGTGAGAGCTCGGATATTATTTGATGAGTACAAAAGACCAAGAAAATCCCAGAGTTGAGATTCAGTCCAGATCCAGAGCACAGATGACATTGAGATCCAATTAGTTATCATTCATGAGAACCTGAACTGGGCTCTGGCTCCGTCTCTCTGGATGATCAGCTGCTTTCACTTTAGGCCACAATAAAGTTACAAAACAAAGCTCACAGCATGCAGACTGCATTACACAAAGACACATGTAAATAAAGAGCAGGGAAGGAGAAAGTGAGTTTTCACATGACTCAATAGTCTGCTATTGTTGCTAGTGAATCTTTAAGAACTACAATGACAAATCTGGTCCATTTTTTTGCCGTTCCCAGTCATTGCATTGTTGCACTAGTGTAGTGAAAGTGGAACCTGTGGCTTCGAAGCGGACCTTGGGCCCTTTTCAAGTGGCTCAACACTTTTTTTTATTTGACACATTTTGCTACTATTGACGCAACAATAAAGTCATGCTTATGTTATACAGTTGTAAAAGTGTAAACGACACTCCAAATTACTAAAAAAATAGAATTAGTAGTAATAAAAGCAGACTACTTTTTTTTTAAATTTTATTTTAGGATGCTGAACACATTCATCTGTATAAACCATTGCAAATAAAGCCTTCACATACCAGTCATTTTTTTCATGCACAACACAATAATAACACGTCACCATTTTCTTTAGTGTAGTCCTGTCATTAGTTAGTTAGTTAGTAGTTCTGTAAATGGACATAAAATGTGATTTATTTTTGATATACCTAATCCCTAAGAGCTTCTGAAGCATTCCCCACTTTGAGGTAAAACATACATGGATATCTTTTAGCTCCAGATATATATTGTTTCTGTCCTAAAATGATTCTTTAGATAGCAATGGTCCCTGGCCCAGGAACTAGTGAGTAATCATTCAATCAAACACAAGTATTAGAATCAGAAGCACCTTCTTTCAGTGTGAGCCAAAGTGTGATGCTGTAACATCACTGCTTTTGCAGCTTTAATTCTTTTAAGATAATTTTAGTAATGTGATCACTGCTTTCAGTCTAACTGTAACTGGCTTTCAGATGAACATTTCAAGTATCCATGTGCCAAAGTTTACCCACTTCCCTCCCTTTTTTCTTCTTTGTCAGTTTTACTACCCTGCTGATGACTGTATTCCCTGCTTTCCATGCCTTGACTTCCCCCTCAGGCCCTGTGACTCCAGCTTTAATAAACTCAGCTTTGCCTTTGACAATGTGTGACTTGAAAGCAGGAAATAATAGGCCCTAAACACTAAATCCTCACAGGTTATTGACCTGGAGAAGCAGAGGGAAAGTGAGCGAGGGGAGTGTCCACCAACGACGGCTCATGTAGACATTTCTGTTCACTGTATCCAAGCAGGGTCACAGTCAGAGGAGTCCACAGCTTTGTAATGCACCAGACGTTTCCTCGGTATCTGGCGAGAATGCTTATGCTAACATGAATCTTGGCGAATGCGTTGTGTGTCCGGTACACTGGTTTTTAATGTGCAGGAGCTTGTTGTCTCCTGTTACAGTGGTAAAACGTCCAGAGGCCAGCCTTGGCTTGTGCTTTGGTTTCATTCTCTAGCGCTCCTTGGCAATCATTTGTGACTGCAGAGAAAGCAAATAAAAAGCAGGGGTAACAAGTGCCACTTCTGTGTCTAGATTTGGTGCAATCATCTTAAACCTCAGCCCAGCACCAACCCCCTCCAGGCAACAAACAACAGTCCAAATGAGTTTTCCTGCCCTGATCCTGCAGCCATCTCATGTCTCCTCCTCTTGAACTATAAATGCATTTACAGCACTGTAAAGAGGATGTCAATTGCTGCATTCCCAGCAGCTGGCTGGGCAACAGTCTGTAGTGGTCACAGAGGTAAAGGTTCAGCTGCTGGTCAGAGTCTTAGGTCTGTCTGACTGTGCCCATCTGTCCTTCTGCCCAGCACACCGAATAATTTATCACATGTATCAAAATTAACACACTTATCATTATTCATATTAGTTCAACCATGGAAATAAGCAGTAGGTGCATATTTGTAGTGGATAAGTTCCCAGACTGAAACAATCATTAATATCAATCAAACTCCTGTCCTTCAGTGTGTGATTTGACATGACCTCAAATCAATCAATAACTTATCTTGTGAAATAAGGTAAGTTTAAAGCGAATTTTCAGACTTTGACGGTTGTAGTATTTCATACAGGAGCGTACAACCCAAGGAGATGATCTACACAACCAGAGATTCTAAAACCAAAGAAAAGATACATCTGAGACGAGGGCTGCAACTAGTGATGAATCCAACAGTCAGATTATAAACTGCAAACAATAATAATAACATGTCACCAGTCTCAAGTGTTCTGGATTCTGTTGGGTTTCTGTAAATTGGTTTCAACCAGCTCTATATGTAAAGTGTCATGAGATAATTTTTGTTATGATTTGGCGCTATATAAATAAAATTGGATTTGATTTGATATACATTGTAACAAATTCCATTTCCTTACCATTAAGAACATTTAGTGCACAGGAATTAGAATGCATAACAATGTTTGGTAAACAAATATTCAATTCAATATTAAATATTCAACAAATATTGCAGCAGCAAAAACATATGTTTTCGCCTTAAACAAAAGTGCATTTTGTGCATAACAATTACAGTGTCTGGTTTCGAGCAGCTCTATATGTAAAGTGTCATCAGATAACTTTTGTTATGATTTGGCACTATATAAATAAAATTTAATTTGATTTGAGTGTCTAACAAAGTTTGTTAAACAACAAAATACTCAAGAGTTGCAATCAGCATTTTTTTTTTCCTTAAACAAAAGTCGTCAACTATTAGTCAACTACTTGACTAGACGTTGCAGCCCTATCTGACACTCATGGCAATATTTCACACTCCAAAAGGCCTTTATATACAAATTGACATTTAGTATTATTTTGTCATTTACCATATAATATAATATTTTGTGTATGGTATTAATGCAGTTAGTGCTGCAGCTTCATCATCAGTCCAAAAACAAACATTTAAAACTTTTAACAAAAAGGCTCATGGAGTTTTTGCTTAGAGTTGGTCTTTTAACAGAAGATGTAAAGCCAACATACATGTATTATTAAGTGACTAGCAGATTTAAAATGAACCAACCTTTCATTTTAGATGGGAACATGCTTGGCATGTAGGTGTATGAATGTGTTATGTGATATTTAATGCTCTCAGAACATACTGCGGGTAGTTGACGAGATGCAAATGTGAATTCCTACTGTGTAATTTCTAAAAATGTTTGCTTTCTGGATGGAGCTGATGTTGCGGTAAAGTACTGCTGTGTGGTTGTTAGCTTCTATTTAATGCCAGCAGGAACATTCACTGGCTGCTCCAGAAATAAACAAGACTCCGAGCTGAACTCCTTAAAGAGGAAAACAAATGATCAGAGTTTAAAAATGATGCAATATATTACTGTACTTTAGAAATCCTTGTGACCTCTGCACTGAGGCAGTATTATCTGACAAAGCTGCTGCTGGTCCTGTGTGACTCAGAATACATTATCATTTAACAGGAGGGTCTTTTGCTTCTTCTCTACTCTGTCATTTAGTTGTGGTTATTTTGGCACTCCCTCTATGACTGACACTTAACAGGCTAAATATTGACTTACCTCTCTTAGACCTTGAACTCACCATCAGGTTCATTGACACAGTGTTTTCGGGCCTCTGAATCTAATTTCACTGTAATATGTGGCTACTCAAAGCTTGCTTAAATGCTGCCCAATAAATAACACTCAGCTGTAAAATCCAAAAGTTGTCAGAAGCAGAATCTCTTTGGAAAAACAACACATTAGCAGATTGTGTAAAGGTGTTCCTGACAATAAACAAGACCATTAATGACTAATGGTGGCCTGAAAAGGAAATTTTAGAAGTGGCTTTTAGTCCCAACAGTAAATACATATGTCATTTGTGAACCAAAAGTGTGTTGTATTGAATACCTAACTGTATATCAGTGTTAGTGTATTTAACATCGTAATGGTTTCTATTTGTCTCCTGTGTTTTGGGTTTTATTTAACTGTTTTACATTTTACATTGATGCATCATGTATCCATACCTTGGAAAGTAAAATGGCTCATTGGGTTGATATTGGCCTTAGGAAAAGATTCCTCTGTGCAAGTTAAAATAAAGTTGATGGTGGCATAAAATATGCAAAGAATATAAATTAATATGAATTGTAATTTAAAGTGACTGAGACCTGACAGAAACAGGTGGTTCCTATTTGAAAGCTGTTGAAGTGGAACTGTGTAAGATTTTAAAGGTTTGGTTCTTCATCCCTGTTTTTGTAGCATTTTTCTCTATAGCGCTCCCCCTATCGTTTCAAAGTTCATTTTCAGTGTCGTAAAAACAAGACTTAACCTTCGCCCTCTGCCCATGTGCATATGTTTTCAATGAAGCCAGTGACGAGAAGGCAAAAAAAAAAATAGTGATTGAATATGTTACTGGAGTAGTGCGGAGTGGGACACTTTAGCTGACCATTGGAGTTTCGGACATTTGTTTTCACTTCATGGAGGAGGTCACAGAATGGTAGCTGTAGCAGGGGGACACGCGAACAGGGACCCCTTTACATCTAGGCAGACGGGTCACATTGACACGCCAGTTGTGGCTGAAGGGACCGGCGGTGTGAGTCTGTCTGCAGCCGCTAGCAATGAGCTGCTAATGTTAGCCACACAGCTAAAGAGCTAACAATCAGCAGCAGCTCCCACATGTCACAGCGTTCTAGTATGGATAGCGATTAGCATGCTATCATCCCAGGACAAACGTCTATAAAAACAACAGTCATCTAGATTCCAGACCTTCACCTGTACAAGATAAGACAAGTATCATACAACACCAGCTAAGATCGAACATCCAGGCTAGTAGTTATGCCAGTTGCTATTCAAGACTAAACAAATTGGACATGCGTCAAAAAATTTACAACATACATCTCTCAAAAACTGGATTCAACTAACAAAATTCTGTGGCTTGTAGCAAAAACACCCTCCTGAGGCAGACAAAGGGCAATCTAGTAACATAAACAAAAACAACTACTTGACACAAACTGTGATTACTGGCAGGTTTGTGAACATCTATGCTAGCTAGCAAGCATCTGGGCATCATTCATAATATGAGCTCCTAAACCAATAAACTCCTTAACAACCAATAGCAATCATCAAGAATGCACAAATACACTGAAATACATAGAATATAGAGAATTTATTTCAGTGATACAAGTGCAACATTAACAACACCAAATCTGCATCCATCTTACATGCTTCTTTTTCTTTCAGCACTCTCAATTCTACAAAAGCTGGACCACGGCAGTCTCTTGTCTTGTTCCTGGTTAGGTCACTCACTCAACGACACTCGACAATGGCCACCTCCTCCATTTCTCTGTTGGCTTTGCCATGGCAAACACCTATGAAATGGAGGCATGGCTGGCTTGTGTTTACAGCTCGCCAGCTGTACCTGGCTGGGGATGTGTTTGTGTCGTAGTGCCATAAACCATGATGTCTTTTGCAAGAGACTAGATGTAGGCCACTGGAACAGTGCAGAGAAGTTGCAGGTGGCATATTTGGCCCTAGAGATGCTACTGGGAAGGAGGAGGGCTTCCATTCTCCCCCTAACATGGCATTTAACTATCACAATTACTTTGAAACTGTTTAATCAATTAAGGCAGCCAGGGCTCAGGAGGTAAAGCAGGTTGGCCAAAAACCGAAGGGTTGACAGTTTGAATCCTGCTCTGTCCTAGTCAGTCCATTGTATCCTTGGGCCAGACACTTGACCCACCTTGCCTCCAGGGCCACTCGCACGGGTGTATGAATGCGTATGATTGTTCGGTGGTGGTTGGAGGGGCCATAGGCCTGAATTGGCAGCCACGCTTCTGTCAGCGTGGGCAGCTGCTGCTACAGATGTAGTTTACCACCACCAGAGGGGCAATGTGAGAGCAAACAAATAATGGTTCAATAATGTAAAGCACTTTGGGTGCCTAGAAAAGCACTGTAGAAATCCATTAGCATTATTATCTATTCCACTATAATTAAGATAAAAATCTTTCACAGTTTCCTTTAAAGTAACAAAACAGACTTTTTCAGTCTTGAAACTTTCTTTTCCAGGTCATTTTGATGGTACAACCACTCACAGTAGGTTCAGTTACACTTTGGTCATCACTGCAAACCATCTGTATTGCCTGCAGTGGCACTATGCAACTTCTGGGTTCAGGTACAAACAGTAGAAAAAAAACAACAAAATGTGATTGCTTTACGGTATACATCACTGTAATGTCACGTAATTGATGAGCGCATGTGCATGCAGTGACCAGCAGTGACCGGACTTTGGCATCCCAGCTTTTGAGCTATTATATTAGTTTTATGGAATAAAGGACACGAGCTCCAGGAAAATGTTCACTTCCAAACGGATTTTAAGGACTGCTGTGGACCAACTCCAAACTTTCCACTGATGGCTTCGGGACCCCCTTGTGACTGGACCGTAACACTTTAGCAATGGGTAAAACACAGGGAGGTGGGGGTATGTCTTTATATTAATGAATGATACTGCAGCTCTGTTATTATCACGGAACTCATCTGGATGCCAGACATTGAACTGTTGTCAGTGTCGTTTTTGCCTGCCCCGGCAGTTCCCCCTCCAGTTCTACGAGGGCAAACCCCCCTAGAACTGGAAAAAACAAACGACACTCTCAAATTGAAGTTTGCAAAGTTTCAGGGGGTAGGGAAGAGGTAAATGAGCTTCACAACAGTTTCACGTTCACACTGATTCTGCCTCCCTCCTGTATTTGATGTTATACAGAGACACCGAAGGCCCCAAACTTTATATTGGGTGACTTTAATCATGTCTCACTGAGGAACACCCCAGTAAATTTATTTCAGTATGGCTCCTGTCTCGCCTCTGGAAGTTTGCCAGTATCAATGGCTTGTCAACAAATGCGTGAGTATTACCGAGATAGAGATTTTACAACAGTTGTTACAGACAGTACTGTTTCTTGATTTTACGGGGACCCCGCGAGTAGAAAGTTCTGTTGTGTTACTTTAAGGATAAAAAATGCAGAAATTAAATTAGCAAGAGGACAATCTCAGAAATATTGAACACTAGTGTGTTGACCCGTGGGGAACTACGGGTCATATTAATACTGATATCTAGGGACTGAATGCATTGTTCCTGTTTTTACCCTCATTTCCCATCATGCAGTGTGATATTGCACTTCTGGTCAACATTTCCCATCATGCAGCGTGGTTTTGTGCCTACTGTCAACCGTCATGGATTGCAGTTAGTAAATGTGTCGTTCCTGTGTTTAACTTCATTTCCCATCATGCAGTGTGGTTTTGTGCTTCCGGTCAACCAAGCAACATGTTTGTACGGCTATTGAATTCCAAAATGACTAATATCTTCCAAAATATTGGTCCTATCAGCTGCTGAGATTTTTAATGTGGAGATGGGACTATTCCTCAACTGTACTAAATTGGCCAGTTAAAAATGTCTCAATTTCTCAGAACATACACACAAACACAAATGCTCTGAGACCTTCCAGTATTATATCGATTCTCCCAGGGGAGAATTGACCTGATCTCTTACCAGTAGTTTGTGCTGTCCTTAGTTGGTTATAGCACAACCAAAAAGAGATGGCAGGAGGAAGGATTTATCATTGGGACCAGGTTTGATTTTTCTTCTTACAGTACCGTGAGACAAATGCTAAAAATCCAATTTCTTGTAATATATCTGATTATTGTATACCTTTAGAAAAACTGTCCTCGTGTGATTTGATTTGTTAGAATGGATTTTAATGCCAGGTCTAAATCCAGAAGTGTTAGAGTTTCAACTGAACAAATATGTAGTTAAGAGCTGAAACGATTAATCAATTAATCAGCTCAAATTGATTTTTAAAAATCGATTATAAATTTCCTGAATCAGCTTTGACTTAGATGTTCACTTTGAAATTTAGATGTTAAGATTAGAGCAGAAATGAGTACTTGAATTGAAGTTTCACTTCCTTAATTTTTGCTGCTGCTAAATATTGGTTCCACTGTTGTGTTTCACACGGACACTTATTGTAACACACACGACGTTAGTTCCATCTTAAGTTGTTTGTAAGTTGGATCCAAATGTTTTGAAGACTGCAGTGCACATCTTATTTGAAGATTTCATTTGACTTTGTTGATGTTTAAATCAATAGATATTTTTTACATACTTTTATATTGTTGTTATTGTTGTCATATATAGAGGTTTTTGGTTTTTTTTTACTTTTATACTTTTTGTGGTTGTTGTTCCACCTCATTCTGAAATAAAAGACAAGTTGTTTGTCATTTTCAGACATGTCTGATTCACATTTTTATTCATTAAAATTCAAATAAGTATTTAATTGAATCAAATTGAAGAAAATAATTGATAGATGAATTGATTACAAAAACAAGTGATAGCTGCAGCTCTATAGAACTGTTAGATTTTCAACTGTGAACAAATATGTAATTAATAGTTTTTTCAACTATGCTTCATCCATATTATAATGTTTTGAGGTATTGATTAGATTCCTTAAATCCAAGCAGTTGACTATTATCTCCCAGTGCCCTGCCTTGACCACAGTCTATTAAAACCAGGTCTGATGGCTTATGAGAAATGTCTACTTGGACATTATTTCCTGTCTCTTCACACCAGGATGTCCCCTTTAGACATCCATCTCTTGTTTCCTTCCCTGCATTTCTTCACACACACACAAATGCACAAATTCTGTGGGTCGTGGCAGCCTCTGTGGTCTGCAGGAGCACATGGATACATGTCAAAGCCTCCGATTCTTCTCTCTTTTTGAAAACTGTAGGGGGTTGAAGGCAAAGCTGAAAACACATGGCACCTTTCACCTCCAGAGGTAGCCAAGGAGGGGGAGGGGGGGGCATGTTCTCAGAGGTTTGGGAGGGTGTTTAAAAACACGTTAGAAACATTTGGTAAGTGTCTGGCAGTAGCAAGGAAATGACTCCTACTGGACAGACACGCACGACATGTGTGGCTGGAATCTTCCACCTAAAAGACAGTTGAAATCCTGGTAACATGAATATTTCCTCTTTAACCCATAAAGACCCAGTGCTACTTTTGTGGCAGTTCCCAAATGAATGTTTTTCTCCATTTAAACTTTCTTAATTTATTTATCACCATTTATTACAGTATTAACCTCTGTATTTTTTAAGAAAAAACTAATGATATTAAAGCCACATACTGTATCAGAGATAAAGACTTAAATTTAAGTACAGTTTGCTAAAAATTAGTCAAATTTCAGAAAGTCACATTTTGGATTATAATTCTCTTTGTTATGTTAAAATGTAAAATTATTTTTCCTTTTACAGTTGAAAATTGTAATTACAAAAAAGTTTCTTGAGAAGTTGTAGATAACTCAAAGTTTAGTAAAAAAAAATATATATAATTAGGTTAATTAACCCATAGCAAACTAGCACTATTTTTGTGGCGACTCCCAAATGCAATTTATCACCATTTATTACAATCTTATTCTCTGTATTTTGCATTTGTTCAGTGAATTGTTGGTACTTTCTTATATTTAATTTACTGATTATGTAGAATTTCATAAAAGCTCCGATTAAAGTTTAGGATTATTACATCAGAACCAGAGAAAACTGAGGAAAAAGTGACTATTTCACCAAGATATCACAAAGTGAACAATAAAACATGTGTCTCCATCCACTGTCACTGATTTAACTTTACTGGTGAATGTGTGTTGTAGAAGATGATGGTGTTTCCATGTTCACTACAGAGACTCTGAATGTCCAAAGGGATCATATCTAATGACTATGAAAAGAGGACAAACTACAGTTTACACCAATTATTTACATGTATTGACAGGTTTAATGGATCAACAGGTATTAAAAAGTTTAGAACAGTAGATGAGTTTGTTTGCCAGTGGCTGTTTGGGTCTTTACAGGTTAATGTTCCATGCTGTACAAACACATTTTCACATTATTCACTGAATTTCATTTATGAATCTTCTGCCACATATCAGATCCATGAGGAATTCCAAACTAAAGCAAAAATCAGATAAATTACAACCACAAAGTTTGACTTAAAATCTGGCCTGTAAGGATTATTATAAATGTTGCCCCATGTCACAGTCTCTACCAGAACACTCTACCAAGTAAACTGTTGTTGTTAAAGCTTCAAAATTACAACAAGGTTAAGAGGAAATTATGATATATTTATATTTTGCTTGTTTCAGGAGAAAACGTATACATAAACAGCATGTTTTTGCTACACTAACAGTTCTGATTGAATTCAGTACTTTTGGGCCACGTTCAGAATGAAAACCCCAAATCCAGTGACTCACACCAGGTTATTAGGAGTTTGATTTCTTTTGTCTTAAGCCAACACTGTTGTGAACATGGTCTAATGCTAATGTAGTTAGCGTCAATGGGCAATGAACCACTGAACCACTGGACTTGCTTCATTCAACCTGTTTAACAGCCTCTCATGACACATAATTACATCGTATCTATGTTTAAAATGATGCAGCATAGGTGTTGATTCAGTCACATGTTAATAGAAACTAGACAATGATCCCTTTCAGATTTTGTCTTTACAGGCCTTCTGTTAAGACATGGAGACACCAAGGTTCAACATCCTTAAATGATCAACATCTGTATAAATTTTGGGAGCTGACTGCAGTGTCAGGGCTAAAACAAACTCTTTATGTCTTCAAAGCCTTGTGCTAATACTTCTGTCAATACCCCACTGATGGTTATGTGAATAGAGGTCTTCCAAACATAAGACGTTATGGCAGCCAGAGAGCTAAAGAGGGAGTTTTAAATGATGCATGTCTATGTTGCACTCAGCGCAGACTTTAAACCAGGTTTGCTTGACGTCAAGACAGATTGAATGGAAGGAGGATGAGAGAGGAAAGAGGTAAAGGGGAGAAGGAGGAGGAGGAGGATGTGTGGACTCAGATGCCCTCGATCTCCCAGGGGGCAAAAGCTCTGGAAATGGCTTCGCCATTCAGAGAAAGTAAGGTGAAGAGGGAGAAATAAACAGTACAAGAGAACAGGGAACAGAGGGGGCAGGAAACTGTCTGTGACCTACTGGACAAACAAATTGGTTTGCAGGCAAAATGGATTAAGAGGTTGAGCCGGGCAAAAAAACAAGGGTGACTGATGTTGCAATGTAAGCTCATCCATTTTGAAGGGGGCTGTATTTAGAGGCTTGATGTGGAAGTGTGTTGTGTATTTTCTGTGTGAATGTCTGCGTGTGTGTACACGAACGCTCTGCAAGTCAATATTTGTCTGCTTTGCCACGTCCCTAGACATCCCATTCGGCGCAACAGACCGTAAAGCTGTCAAATGCGACCTGAATATTCTCTGTCTTCATCTGTTTCCTCCTTTTTCTCTCTCCCTCTCTGTCTCCTCCTCATGCTCTCTCGCTTCCCTTTGATTTCTTTTTCCTCTCTGTCAATAACAATATCATCGGAAGCAAACATGTTCCTGAGCTTTTGATGGCTTGTCTACACCCCCCACCCCCCCGCAGAAACGCAAGATTATCTCTTCTTATCTTTTAGTGCTGTGCTTTCTCACACCATAAAGTCATTTCTGCCTGTGTGAGTCTGTCTGTCTGATAGTCGTGAGAAGCAGCGTGTCTTATAGTTACTGCAGTAGTATCTTCATACAGTACATTATGTATGTTCCATGTGTTTACACTTTGTTGTTGTGTGTAAAGACAGACTAGGATTACTGCTTTGTTTCACTGCTTACTCATTGTGTCCCGTCCATCTCTCAACAGTTAGATCAGCATCTCTTAAGAACATCCCAAACAGCTAAAACACTAACGGTAGTGCATCACCTACTGTTTAAAAAGGAAGCGAAGCTGCAATTATTTGAGAAGGGAAAAGCTAGTAGGTGATGTCAGAGGTGTCAGACATGTGGCCCGCAGAACAAAACGTGGGAGGAATTTGTGAAATGCACAAATTACACTGAAGATATTAACAGTCAAGGATGTCAAAATCATTTTTTTTCAGGTTCCACATAAAGATAATTTGTGGGTCGGACCAGTAAAATACTACCTTAATAACATATAAGTAATGACAACTCCAAATTTTTCTCTTTTAGTGTAAAAAAGTAAAATTACATGACAATGTATTACATTTACAAACTATCTACTGTGATCTGTACGTTATAATGTACATGTGTAAATAATAAACTGAGTCATAGTATTGTTAAAATTGTACTTATTTTACTTAAGACAATTCAGCTTGTTCATGGCTGTTCATTTTATTCACATTTTTTAAAGGATAGTTTTTTGTGTAAATATTTTTATGATGTAATGTTACTTTTTTCACTCTAAAATACAGAAGTGTTTGGAGTTAACATTATTTATATGTTATTATTTTACTGGTTCAGTCCACTTGAATTCATATTGGTCTGAATGTGGGACCTGAAATAAAATGTGTTTGACCCTCGTCGAGATCAGGTCAGGATTAATGTCTGTGTGTGTGCTATGTGTGTTCTGTACAAGCTCAATTTAATTCACAATCACACAGTATTTAGTTTTATTCAGAAAAAGACAACATCTCTAGCCATTGATAATACTAATGAAAGTGAAAATTCTGCTCAGATTCCTCTGACTTACATACAGAATTTTGATACTCATGTCTAGAATTTAATTAATATCCTCTTTCATAATGATTAAAGTAGACGTGTTTCCCCTTTTGATCAGAAATGTCGGCTTGTCTTTTGTGTTTCGATCTCCAGATGACAGTAAACAGGGCTGTGTGTTACAACCTGCACTAAAAACCTTCAGCTCAGAAGCCATTTCTGAATGAGCTGTATACATGTCCAAAGAATGCTCCTAAACCCCCAAAACAATATTCCACAATATTTATGTCAGATAAATAAAAAATAAATAAACAAATAAATACATTTTATTTGCATAGCGCTTTTCATGGAACTCAAAGACACTTTACATACAGCAGATAAAAACAAAAGCCAACACAGTAAAAACAGATAAAAGTAGGTACAAAAGACAGGAATATGAATATAAAACAGTTCAACATTAAAAGCAATCTTAAATAAATTAGTTTTTAGAAGGGATTTAAAGGTGCTTCTCTTGGTTTTTGTTTCAGACTTTCAGAGCTGTTTGGGTTCCCCGAGTTTGTACACTTTTGTTTGTGGTGCAGTCTGAAGGTCTTTCAGGAAGGATTTTCAGAAAAAAAAAGTTTCATGCATTTGGACCATATACTGTGTGTGCTGTATATGTGTATACTGTATATACTGTCATATACTGGAGTGCACTGAGGACCAGCTGCAGCCTTTACATCTGTGAAAAGTTGTCTTAGTTTTGATGCTCTCCACATGAATTTTCCATACATTTACCTTTGTATCAGTAGGGAAAGGACCGGCATTTGCAAAAAATATCAAATACAAACTGGATCCTTTAAGTCCGTTTAAATCTTTTCTGTTATAATTTTTTTTTTCTCCAATATGTCCTTGGTCTTATTGCCATATTTTACCTACTTTTCACTATTAGACACTTTATGATTATTTACTCACACCCTTGTTCTCTGCAGTTCCCTAAAGCAATTATGTGTTCACTAAGACAAGTTTCACATTTCCTCTGCATGGCTGCTGTTTATAGTAGTAACACAAAGAATTATGTTAGTCTGCCAGTGGCAAAAAAAAGAAAATAAAAAACTAATATAGTAAAACGTCATGCAGGTATTATACTTGATTGTTCCTGTTTTATTTTTGCACTCATCAGACATTGGTAAGTAACCTGTAACCTGTAACCTGTAACTTGGCCAGTTAATAAACCAATAATATCAGATAAAATGAATGAGTATTATTTCTATGAAATAATTAATTTTCTAATCCAAACTTCTTAACATCATTTATTAACTAGAAGACATGAGGCTGGTAATACACATATGTCAAATATTTTACTCGCTGTTGCATTTCAATTGTAAATGGTTGGTATTGGGTTTTATGAATGAGAACCATCATTTGAGTCAGTTGAATCCCTGCTCTACAGGTTTAACAGAGTTACAGAACTTGACAGAGCAGTTTTGCTCCTTGGGCGTGAAAGAATCTTTACAATAGATAGAGACTTGATGATTTTGTTGTTCAGGGTGAATTCAAAACTTGTAACCGAAGAGTGTATTTCCTTTTCCTGCGCTGTATTTTCTCTCATGTATCATCCTTTGTCTGTTTAGTGTATTTTATTTTGTCAGACTTTGTTGTAATTGAAAATAGAATAGTTTACTTTCTTGGTCAGACAATTGGTATCAGGTTTCAAATGTGGAAATACTGACTTTCAGGGAAAATAATTGCTCACAAGATAAATCTCCATTATTTATGTTTATTTTAATATACATTTTCACATGTATTCATTACTTTAGTGATGTTCAGTAAAGCAAATGTATATGTATTCAATTATATATTACTTTGACTTAGATGTCCACTTTGAAAATTAGATTAGATTAGAGCTGAAACAATTGACTTGAAATGAAGCTTTGTTTCCTTAATTTTGTCACTGCTAAATATTGGTTCCACTGTTGTATTATTGTGATGCACATGACGTCAGGATCAACGCAAAGTAGTATATTATTTCCATCTTAAGTTATTAGTAAGTTGGATCCAAATGTGTTGAAGACTGCAGTGTACATATTGTTTGTAGATGTCATTTGACTTGTTTGTTGTTATTTATATCTATAGATATTTTTGATATATGCTTTTATACTGTTGTTATTTTGATTGTTATTTCTATATAGATGTTTTTTATAAATCCTTTTTACTTTTATTTGCTTTTTGTGGTTGTTGTTTGAGCTGGCTCTAGAATAAAGGACAAGTTGTCATTTTCAGACAAGTCTGTTTCACATTTTTTTCATCTATTCAAATAAGCATTTAATCAAATGGAGTGAAATAATCAACAGATTAATTGATAGCTGCAGCTCCAGTTCAAACACACACACACACACACACACACACACACACACACACACACACACACACACACACACACACACACATATATAT
>JAPTYQ010000007.1:448550-460870 GCA_029814465.1 Ostorhinchus cyanosoma | reverse complement strand
GGGAGGGGGTGAGACGGGGAGACCGTGTGGTGTCTGTACTTATTGTTCTGACAGCATACTGTGTGTGTGTTCTCTGTGTGTGCACTTGTTTTTCCATTTGAATATGAACCAGATTGATTTTTAAAGGGTCTTTTCTGAACTGAATATCAGCTTCCCTTTAAAGATGAACGCTTCTGGGACAGTGGCAGTTGTTCTTATTTTAAGGATTGGGGAATAAACGTCTGTCCTCCCAAGTGTAATAAAACCACAAGTGTGTGAGTTTGTGTGTGCAGGATGGAGGGGTGTGTGTCTGTGTGTGTTTATGGATTTTTTCTGTTTTTTGGTACTGAGAGTACTGTCTTACGTAAGCCCATTTCTGTAGGCTCAGTGAACAGCCAGGCTGTGTTTTTGTTGGTGTGTCCTAACCCCCCCCCCATATACACACACACACTCAGACACACATAGAGACACACACACACACACACACATACATGTTGTGTTTCTATGTGTTGAAGAGACATTACTTCTGGACACTTCACCATGACCACAACACGGTTCAATATGAAAGACTTGCACTGGCTTTTGCGACATTTGTGTTGCACTGACTTTGTTGCTGGCAGCTTGTCATTTGTTGACATTAGCTAAATCCACCTCTAAGCTAACAGCTGTCTTCGTTTCCTCACTGATAACAGTCTGTAGGTTCATTTCTACTTTGAGTGTTTTTTCGGAGAAAATCATGATCCTCTAAAACATCCGTCCTCTGCTCCTCTACAGCAGCAACAGTGTAAAACACCACAGCATCCTTGATTTAGAAATAAGTCAACTTAGTTTGCCACCTTGGATGAACACCTTGCTCTAATCTCAATAAAGACAATAGGACACAACTGGTTGGAGCTACAGGTATCCATTATTTTTGTAATCAGTTAATCTATCTATTTCAGTCGATTATTTGAATAGACCAAAAATGTGTATAAATATGAAACAGACACATCTGAAAATGCTGAAAATGACAAACAACTTATCCTTTAATTCAGCTGAAAACAACCACAAAAAGTATAAAAGTAAAATGATATATGAAAAATATCTATATAGAACTAATGACAACAATAACAGTATAAACGTATATATAAAAATATATAGATATAAACAACAAGCAAGTCAAATGGCATGTACAAATATGCGCACAGCAGTCTTCAACACTTTTGTATCCAATTTACCAACAACTCAAGATGGAACTAACATACAAATTGAAAAAATAAAGACAAATATTATTGAGTTAAAGCTAAATTTAATAGGTGTAAGTGATGTTTCCAATGAAGAACAGTGAGCATATAGACATGTTCTGCCTTTTTGTCTATTCTGAGCTGCGCCCCATGTTGTTTGTGTTGATCCTGGCATCATGTGCGTCACAATAAGCATCCGTGTGAAACACAAGAGCGGAACCAATGTTTAGCAACAGTGAAATTAAGGAAACAAAGCTTTGCTTCTGGAAAGCTTGAATTGAATACAGTTTGGTTTTTTTGTTTTTTTATCGATCAAGTCGATTCATTGTTTCTGCTCAACTTTCTTCCATTGTTTTTTCTCTTAGGGAAGTGTTAAAAGGGTTCAAGTGACATGAATTTAGTCCCAGGTGAATGTGTGAATATATTAACATCCTCATAACAGCACTAATCCATGGCTGAGCATGTTCTCTGTCCGTATCTGCTGTCTACCTCCCTCTTTCTCCCTCTCTCTCTCTCTGAAGGCCTGTTTACACTGTTAAAAACCACTGAGTGTGATATTGGTCAGCCATCGACAGATACACTGTAATTAGCCTTTTTAATTTCCCATTTAGCCTGCCTGACTCCAGAGAGCAGATCATTCAGCCACTTTCTGTAGAAATATGTGCACACACCATAGATTGCTCTGCTAGAACTGCCCAGGGATTCAAGGGAAAAGCAAAAAACAAGGAAAATGTTTTCAAATTGAGTTCATACATTCTGTTTGATCTTATTCCTGATGTTAAATGTGATGTGGCCTGGACTCAGATTTAAAAATGAATTGCATTGTGTGTTTCTTTGGTAAAATGAAACAGAAATGGACTGAAAAAAGGTGCCAAATGTGTATGTTAATGTATTTTGACTGGAGACTTTTAGAGACTGTTTAAGCCGACCATTCATACAGTTCTTTTAATCAGCATTGGACCACGAGTCATTACAAGTCAGGATTTAAAACCCCAAAAGGCTTACTGCTTTCACATTGTCCAGTCTATTAGTCTGGAATAGTCTTATATTTATCATCACTGAACAACATGGCCATTTTCTAATGTGGTCAGTCCCATTATATGAAATATTAGAAATGGAAATGTCTTAGTCTAAACCTCAGCATTGTCTAGACACTAAATCATAAATAGTCTGAATCTTTGACTTGGGACCTTGATTGTATCTCTGCGACTTAAAAATGAAAAAAAATGTCTACAGCAACAAAAAAAAAAAAGTTTTGTTCCTAGGAAATGTTTTTTTTATTCTAAAATAAATAAATGAATACACAGATCACAAATATGTCTTTGAGAAAGATGTCTCACTTTAAGAAAATCTCTTAACCAGTAAGAAATTAAAACAGTGATTTTATAATCACCCAGCAAAGGAATGACTTTTTAATTTTTTTATTTATTTTTGCTACAGTGACACCACTTTTGCCACTTCTCAACTTTGCCATATTAACTGAATGTTAAATAAGTGTGTTGCTTGTAATGAGCATAATTATCCTAAATGTTGGCATTTTTTTTTAGTTTCATTGTCGTTCACTGCATGAACTGCATGAGCACACACTAACATTTTTTTGCTCTCAGCTATTTGTTTAACCTGTCATTGACTGCACACACTTGAGTTTGGGTGTTTGTGTGATACTGCAGGCTTTCTCTCTCAGAACAGTAGAGCTCTGTTGTTGAAGCTTTTCCAAATACATACACAGCTCTTTTTGTGTGTAACAGACGCTAAATAGTGTCATGCCATCTCATGCAAGCTGGCATGTGAGACCATTTGAGAAGTTATTTTGATGCCATACTGCAGGAAACAGAAGCATGACTTTGGATTTACTAAGATATCATGTGATCGCTTATTATTAATTTAAGTAACTGTTCATAACGACTAAATGACCAACTGGGGTAGAGGAAGCAACATGTCCATTTTTTTTTCCTAATCAGAATGTTGTAGCTCTACTATTAACATGGTGGCCTACTTTTTGTGTGTCGCTGTGAGCTAAGACATGCTCTCTAACGCTTATGTTTAATTCTGCAATTGTCTTTGATGAAAGATTCTGTTTAGACTTCAATCCCTGGGGGGAGGGACATCTGTTGCAAACTTAGCATATATATCCTCTACCTGTGAGAGAAAGTAGGTTGGAACAACAAGTGTCTCAGGATCAAAACTTTTAGTTTGTAGTGCAGGAGATGAGGAAAAGCAGAAGTGTAACCCAGAAATATAGAACTTTTCTTGCATTAGCCTTGAGGTAGCATTGTCCTTAGTCCTTGCATTACACATTATTTGTTATATTGTCTATTTTCTGTCTTGGTTTCCATGCACACATGGAGAGCAAATAGGACAATGCATCATTGCACGTCTTGTTATTTAGAGAAAAGGGAGAATGAGCACTTAGCATGTCAGATGAAATTACAGGCAGGGGATTCAGCATCTCTCCCCTGTGAGGCCTGTGCACTGTTCTCATCATGTCTACATACAGAAATGCTGCTGCTGTTTGAGGAAGCCCATAGCGGTTAACTTTCAGTGAATAATGCCAAGGAACTACGGCACTCGGGTTGTATTTGTAGAATATTTATGATGACAGTGAGACAAAGAGATTTTCTCATTTTTCCAGAAATGAGAATAATAACCAAATCCTTTTTACTGAAATTTGCAACTATTTCTTTTGAATTAAGCTTCACTGCAAAATACTGACACTAATTCTGTATTATAACTAAACTGTCATATTCAGTAATAAATACATAAATGAGTAAATGTGCCAGTGGAGTAAGGAACTACTGGTTATATAGATTTCTTGAAATCATCTTAAAAGCCAGTGAAACAATGTGGACCTTAACACGACAAGAAAAATGCCAAAATCTATCCAAGGTGTGCTTGATGTAAGCACTGTCATTTAAGAGATTTGCTACAGTATATTAATAAGTACATCATAGATTCAATGTATTTAAATAAAAGCAAAAAAAAAAATGTTCAAGTAGTCTCACCCTGAAACTATGGAAAATAATCTTGTTCCTCATTTGGAATTACATTTTTTTCAAAGAATATGGCATGTGTTTGTTCAAAAAAGGGGTTAAATGTATCTCAGTATTAGCCTGGAGTCTGGAGCACAGATTATACCTAAATAAGGAACAGAGGAACCACAATGGTTTCTGAACTGCTGGGTTGTGATTTGACCATATCCATGTTGGGTTTTTTGAGCCATATATGACCATGACCATATTTGAACAAAAGGGGTGGAGCTACAAAAGCATGAAGGGTCAGAGGTTAGCACAATTTTACTGAGTCAATAAATGGTGAAGTTTATCAAGCATGACAAGGTCATTTCACATTTTCTAAGTGGAACCTGAAGCACCGCTACAGTCTGTCAGGAAAGAACGCTCTTTATTAAATAAACTGAAACTGTCATGATGAGGCTGTGATCTGTCATACAGACCTGTTGCAGAGGACATTAAATCTTTTACATTAACGGACAAAAAAGTTTAAAGATGGACCAGATCACAGTTTCCAAATAAAACAAATGTGACTGGAATGAGTCCTGGAAAAATAAAAACTCAGTATTTTTAGATGGAAGTTCAGTGTAATTCTGTTGGAGCAGGAGTGATGTTTTTTGTCTCTAAATTCCTGAAGAATCAAATTATTTAAAGACAGAATGATATCTAATGGGTTTCTAATATACTTAAGATGTTCAGTCAGGTTCGATACATTTTTCAATGTGAATGTGTTCAATGTGAAGTTTGTATTGAATTCTGCGATGAGACGAAAGCTGTTCTCAGACTCACAGTTTCTAAGATAACATTTCTTTCTCTTTATATAAAAAGATGACAGTGGTTTTAAAGACAAGTCAAGTTTTCTCTGCAGTGCCAGCCTTCAGTCACTAAGTTTGTTTGATTGAAGGGGAGCCCTCTCTGTTTTCTCTTTCTGCAGCCTTTATGAAATAACGGAGGCACACTGGCCTGCAATAACAGTTGTGCAATATTTCAGAGAGGGAAGCGAAAAGGGAAGCGTCTTCAGTGGCATGTGGCACCTGATCACCACCCATCCCCACCTCGCGCACAAATACATTGAGTCTGTAAAACGTGGTTGTGCAAGTTTTATTATGTCAGCTAAGGGCTGTGGCAATGTGGCCAGGACTCCCTGTTGACAGAGCAGACTAGAGAAGTCTTTCTTTGGGGAAGTCTCTTCTTGTTCTTTGTGGATTTAATGATCATCAAGTTTCATTGGTATTGCACTGCACAATCACTCAAATGTCCCTGTGATGCCACCTGTGATTGTTCATTGTCACTTAATGAAATCACAGGCCAGGTTTATTTAGAAGGTGACATACTGTGTACTCTGAGGACAGTGGAGTATTTGGTCCAAGGCTACTGTTTAAATCCACTTGTAACAAGACTAACAGCCAACGTCGAGCCTGTGCCCTTTCCATCCACTTACTCCGTCTTTCCTAACCAACAAGTTCACCTCGCTGCGATCAAAGAGGCCTCTAGATTTATCACTTTAATTTGGCAGTGAAATGGGCTGATGGCCGCTGTTACCATGAGGAGGGCCCCCCTCTTAGCGCTCACTTGGCTAATTAGAGTGACGGGCATCTGGCTGGGTGGCTGCCTGGCTGTGTGTGTCTACCCTAAATTCCTGTACTCCCACTTTTCCTTCCCCCCTTTTGCCCCATGGTGACCTCACACAACTCCATTCTCCTTGAAGCAAGGCACCATGCAGGCATTTCCTGACAATTTATGTCCTTGTGCCACAAGCAGGGGCATGCCCTGCACTAAAATCCTATCCCTGGCCCATTTAGCACATGCCTCTTGGCCTCCCAGTAGACTGGTTATAGTGTTGCACTACTGTCTGTGAGGCGCTTTCACTGCTGCCATCACTACTTTAAACAACCATAGCAGTGTTAACCTGATTTACTTCTAGTCACCAAAGTATACTTTTCAATACTGTGGACCATAGATGGAAGTTTTTCTTTCTGCAAGTGGCTACCAGTTTTAGAGAACAAACTCACTCATTCCCTGCAGCAATTTTTTTTACTTACTCTAACCTTGAAAAAATCCAGGGTAAGTCAACTTAAAATTGCATTAAAGAAAGTAATATTTTATGCAACTGGAAAATTTAGGATGCAGCAAATTGATTTGTATTTTTTTTTTAACCCTTATAGACCCTTTTTAACCCAATAGTCTTTTATCATAATTTATTACAAAATTATCTTCTGCATTTTTTGGGGTCAAAAATCATGTATTTTTCTGTATTTAATTTAGTGATCATGTAGATTTTCATTAAAGCTCAGAATATAATTCAAAATTCATCACATCCAATCAGAAAAAAATGAGGAAAAAGTGACTTTTTCAACAAAGTATAGCATTAACTGAACATAAAAACAGGTGTCTCCATCCGTTGTCATTTGTCAAACTCCATGGGTTTGAATCAGTGTTGCAGAAAATGATGGTTGTGGATGTTATGTCAACTGCTTGTTGAGTTGTAAATCCACCCCAGTGAGCTGAAATCACTGTGAGGTGTTCAAGTGACCTTTTAGATGGAGGATATTCCAGTTCAACACATCCAATGAAGTCAGTGATACTTTATTTTAGACATGCAAGATACAGTACAGTCTGAATAATGGAATGATATATTGACTTTTTCCTGCTCCAAAGCATCGGTCAAACTCTTATATCAACATTGAAATACGTGCCAATAATGGTTGTTGGAATTTTATTCAATTGTAATTTATTTCATTTGTCAGTTTAATGGCGTTTCAACTATGTATTGTTTATTGTAAATATATGTTGGTTCCAAATAGTGGTTACCAGTGTTTTTTAGTAAAAGATAGTGAATAAATGAGATCAAATGAGCCCCGAAAAATGAAACATAATAGTTAAACCCTTGTAGACAGTCTTTTTAAAATGTATTTATTTCTCTCTTTTGCTTTTTTACTTGAGTCTATGTCCAGCTCATGATGGGCTTGGGGTTTACATCTGTGTGCTCATAAAATTGTCCCACTTGTTCCCCCTCAAGGTCAATCGATGAGTGCAGATCAATAGAATGAAGGAGCAAAAGGAGCCGGTTAGTGAAGAACCCACTGCATATAAAAAATAATAATTACAGTTGATCCAACAATGATGAATCAGGGAGTTCAAGACGCAACAGAGGGACTATGTGATTAATGCAAATGAGGGACATCAGTGGGTGTGCTCGGGGATTCTGTCTACATCTCCACTACATGTCTTGTTCTCCAAAGGTTAAGTGGCTGCTTTTGCCAGCTAATTCGGCCATATGTTCATCTGTGCATTTGACACTAGTGTGCCATACGCTCACACTGCAAATTATGCCTGTTGAATATGCAGCCAGTTAAAGTGGGATGTTGCTCAGCAGCTCAGTGTGTTTTGTCTCCAATGTATTGAGTGGAAATAAAAGCTTGTCATGTTGAATCAAGGATGTGCTGCCTTTTAAAGTTTGCATTACAACGGCTTATGATCTGGTCACACTTAGCAAGCATACAGTGTTTTTGCATAACTTGTTGCATAAGCATTCTACTGGCAGGCACATTCTGTCATGTTCAGTCCGCATATCATTTCTGCTTTTGGTAAGACTCATTACAGTACAGGCCGTTCCCTAATGTCACCACAGTTGCAAAACCACACAAGCCATCTCTCCGTGACTTTTTATTCTGTCATCTAAGAATCGGCTTCCTGTTTTCATTGTGTTCTCTTTCCTCTGTCTCAAGCTCTCTCTCGCTCTCTCTCTCTCTCTCTCTCTCTCTCTGTGGAGGTGTCGTAACCCATGAGGCTTTGCCAAGAACAAACCAAGGTCTGGCCAGGAGAGATCGCTCTGTGCTTGCACTGGAAACACACACACATACACACATGCATGAGCAATTTGCGCACACACAATATCCAGATGTTAAATGTGTTTGTCTGTTTGATGTGTGATGTGTATGGCATGTACACTGCTCATTGCCAAGCCATAAAAAGTCATTTGCCTGGGCCTGATCTGATGTGCCCTGTGTAAAGAACATGCATGCCAGGCTCCTGTCTCTGCTTTTATTGTTGTACACATTCATAAAGTGCTCTGTAGATGAACATGACATTCCAGACCACAGCTCAAGGGCTGCATACTTGAAGTACTTGGATAAACAGAAACCAAGTACTCAACAGAGCTAAATGTATCAGCCTTGGAGATTCAACTGACACAATAAATGTCTTTACCAGCATCAAAAAGATTCACTTCAGAATATCCGGTGATGTGGAAGTTGGAGAATTAGACATGCGGAATAATAATGTGCATCACGACTGAGCCCCGTTCTCAACAGAGAGTGTCACATGAACTGTCACTAACAATGGACTCCATAATTATTACTGTTAGAAATTTTTGGCTATTTAGTCTACATCAAACATGAAGGGAAGGGGATGACACTGCTTTGCATATTCATTAATTTTGGAGCAGAATCTGACCAGCATGTAGACTAAATGACATATTACAGTATACCCAGTAGTCAGTCAAATAATGTCAAATATTAATTAGATTTCTAAATGATAAAAGATGATCAAATTATGATTGTTTGGTTCTACAAATAGTAAGGCATTAGATTCAAAACGAAGGCATTTTTATTCTGTCAATTTTACGACGTTAGTGAAAAGAGCCCGGGCTTCACTACAGTCGTCTCATGAGATCTCAACATGGAACCTCTGAGAATATGTTTTAGAAAACTGGAAAATTACTTTACAGGTGAAGATGTTAGTTGGGTTTGCTTCCTAATGTAATGAAAATGCATTTACATCCAAAGAGTTGGTGCATTAGTATCATCGTCATTATCATGGTTTTAAACTTGATCATGTAATGCTGTTTCGACCTCTTCCACATGCTGCTCAGAATTAGCCAAGGCCTTTGTCTACATTTTTAGGAATTATTTAGGAAGATTTTCAGATTCAGAATACTTTATTAATCCCAGAGGAAGTTGTGTGGTTACAGTTGCTTCATGCAAGTAGAGCTGAAATAGTTAATTGACTCAGAATGAATAATCCCCAAAAAATATTCAGTCACAATTTTCCTGAATCAAAGTTTCGTTTCCTTAATTTCGCTGCTGCTAAACATTGGATCCACTGTTGTGTTTCATATGGATACTTACACACACACATGATGCCAGGATCAACACAAAGTTGTATGTTTGTTCCATCTTAAGTTGCTTGTAATTTGGATCCAAATGTATTGAAGACTGCAGTGCACATATTGTTTGCAGAAGTCATTTGACTTTTTTGTTGTTGTTTATATCTATAGATCTATAGACATTTTTATGTACACTTTTATGTTGTTGTTGGCATTTCTATATATATATATATATATTAATACATTATATACCTAAATATACACAATAATAAACTTTATTAAAACACAGTTTGCACATGCAATGTGTACAGTATGTGCTAGACAAATATTATTTTTATGATACGTAAAATGAATATACATGAATGCCAGTTACCCTCTGTAAGGATGTGCAGATTTGGGAACAATGCAAAATATTGTTTTGTGTAATTATGCGGTTATATTTATTTTCTGTTCTTAAGTGTTTCACATCCAGAGGTACCTTCTAAACATGGACAGTGTGCGAGTGAAGAGTATTAGTACACTAGAAGTTAACTCAGTACAGTAGCTAATTATATCCTGATATTTTTATATTCCAGTATAATATTTTGGTCATTTCAGTGGTTTTGATTATTGTGTTGACTGTGTTTTAATTCCAAATCCCAAGTGTAATGATATGTTTAACCTAATTAACTCCTCTCTTATTCAGTTTGTCCTGTAGTAGTTAAATGTGTATGAGTATGCGTTAAACTTCTATTCTCTTGTGTGTTGTTGTGCAGCTGGTGAGAAGGCCATAGTGTGTGACCAATGTGGCGCCCAGTTTCAGACGGAGGAATCCCTGGAGGCTCACCGGCAGATCCACACCGGTACGCACACACAGCCTAACATATCACATCATCATGACACCAAGGACACAAACAGAAAGA
Source organism: Ostorhinchus cyanosoma (assembly GCA_029814465.1). Taxonomy (NCBI): domain Eukaryota; kingdom Metazoa; phylum Chordata; class Actinopteri; order Kurtiformes; family Apogonidae; genus Ostorhinchus; species Ostorhinchus cyanosoma. The sequence goes on along the minus strand of JAPTYQ010000007.1, from coordinate 450,651 downwards.
AGCTGCTCCATCAACATGTTTGTATTTGTACAGTTCATTACACCGCCTGGGTTCATATCAACACCCATGTGCTGGAGACACTGGATATGAAGAATGATTTTTTGTAACGTGGGCCTAGAAATAATAGAAGCTGGAAACAAATGGCCTCCAAAATAAACCACAGTGCATGGATGCCATATCTGGTGGTAAAAATAAGACAATTTATCAGAGTTTAAGATATATCACAGCCAAAGACATTGTAACATTTGAAATGCATCCATGGAAATTAAATGACTGATTATCATTATCATGCAATTTTAATTATTATTTAACAAGACTGATGATTAAGGGTTATTAAGAAGAAGAATTAGAAAGTTCAATAATTATCTTGTAAATTTGCATCAAAATGTGGATATACTTTGAATTTGAAGGTCATGTTTTTGGACTGTGGAAGGAAGTTAGAAACTCCACCCAGAAAACTCAGGAGCTGCATAAGTACCAGAGTGGGAAACCACTGCCACCCTGTTTCCAGTGGCATGTGTATAAACCAAAGCCTTACCAGTAACAATACCCTACTGCACAATTGTGGTTGAGGTCCATATTTCTTGGTTGAAAGGGCCGCAGGTGGAGAATCAGGGGCTGCTTCTGTATGCGGAACAAGTTTCTACAACAGTAACTAGACCAAGTTGTGGAGCACCAAAGCTGCGTTTCCACTACGTGGTACTGGCTCCACTCGACTTGACTGGGCCTTTTTGTCATTTTTATTACATTAATGAACCTGGAATCTGGTACCTGGTACTATTTTTTAGTACCTACTCGGCTGAGGTTCGAAAATGAGTGAAGGGATAATAAAATGTGATGTGTAAACACTGCAGAACACTGATTGGTCAGAGTTGTCTCTCTCACGTCATTGCATCATCAATGTGTGATGATTTAAAAAAAAACTGATTCAGAAGTTTTTTTAGGCTAATCCATGATGACAAGATGAGAGCGTGGTCGGTCAAGGAGGTTCAGACTTTTCTGTCCTTGGTTGCTGATGAAAAGATTCAGCGTGAACTTGATGGGACAACACATAATAACCACGTTTATCGGCAACTCTCTGAGCAGATGTCACAGAAGCGTCGCTATGGTGACTAGGTACTCTAAAATTGGTAGTATCTGTTAATGGAAACAGTCTCCAGGAATAGTACCTGGTAGTCGAGTTGAGTCGAGCCAGTACCACTTAGTGGAAACGCGGCTCTATACACTGATCACATGACAGCAATGGAAGCAAGGATCTGAGCTGCACATTTAGCTCTGAACAGTTGCTTTCCACAAGTGTCTGAAAGTTTGGCCATAAACTCAACAAACTTTGCTGAATATTCTTATTTGTCCACAACTCTTCATATCTTGAAAAAAAATAGCCTGTTTTGCACCTATTAGCCTATTTTAGAAAACACGGGCTGTTACGTCACCCTTATTTCAATTCTAATGATAAACCAGCAGTGGATCCATATCAGAGTTGTGTTGTGCATGTGTCGGTGTGTGTCTCATCATGTTCTCTGTAGCTATACTGAGCCGTGGATTGACAGATAGATCACATCATCTTGGATTAGTCCCAGTTGTCCCTAAATCAAGACAGACCCAACTGTAATCAACAAGCCGGCAAAACTTGGCAGGCCCACGTTGTTTATCTGCAGTGTCTGCTATGAAGATGGGAAAGACGAGGGCGATCCAGGTGCCAAGACATAAAGAGGAAGAAGTAAATCCCCCCTCAGCAGATGTGTGATGGCCCAGAAAACTTCACTGCTGCTGCTCATCATGAGCTCTTTAATTTAGGGGAAAGGATTGTCTCAGATTTCTCCCATTTGGAAAAGTAATGGTGTGCTTGGGGTGAGGCTATTTGCTGGAGGGGATCTATGTTTTGTGAGTGTGTGCGTGTGTATTTGATAGATATCTGCTCAATACACCATTAGCAGATTCTACTACTGTAATAGTTGAGTCAAAAACATTTTAACTGTTTCAAGTACGTGGTGCATGGACACTTTAAAATCTACAAGTCATAAATACGTACTCTCACTCTCTCTCTCTCTCTCTCTCTCTCTCTCTCTCTCTCTCACACACACAGGCCACGCACACACAC
>JAPTYQ010000007.1:375322-388770 GCA_029814465.1 Ostorhinchus cyanosoma | reverse complement strand
TTCTGTCCAATCAGAACGCTCTGTACCCCCAGCTCTTAAAGCGGAATTAACTGAAGCATTTCCATGTAAACACGAAGAAAATTACTTTAATTCCGAATGATTTTATTCCGAATAAATAATTCGGAATTAAAAAGCATCATGTAAACGTAGCCAATGAGGCTAAAGGATGAGTCACTATGGAAACAATTAATTTAATGGTCTATCATGTTGATTTAGTGGTTAATTTAGAGGGCGTCCAAAAAATATGGACACGCTTATGTGAACTGTGTGCACTTTTGTCTTGAAAAACAACTGGTAGTTAGAAAAAAAGAAAAATATCGTAACATATATCAATCCGAAGGCGATGATATGAAGGGGCGTTTGTTCAAAAAAGGTTGCGAAACAATGCTCTAATGTCTGTGTTTGGATATGGATGTGATTGTCTGTATGAATAAGGAAATAAAATAACATATCAGAGAACTTCTTCACATAGAGAAGAGGGCTTGATAATGTAGAGAAAATGCAGTTTCCCTTTTGGTGTAATTAATGGAGTCAGAGGTTTTTGAAATAGGCTCCTTTTTACTTTGAAACTGTTCAGTCTTCACCTTTCTAAGTAGTTTCACTGGTGTTTTTAGCAGTAGGTATTAGCTGTTGATAAAATAGGTATATTTCTGAATGTATTTTTTTTTTATGTCTGCACCAAAAAAGGAAAAATGCATATGTTAAAGCTTCTTTGAGAAATTAAGTCAAGTAATTTACAGTTGTACACTTGTACTTAGACCAAATAAAGTATGTGTATATATTAGAATTTTAAAAAACTGGAACAAATACATTCATCTATGTTGGATCCACTTCATACTTTGTACACAGATATCTTCATAAAAACATAGAGCAGACCCATGAAAGAAGAGGTGAAGTGAAAAAACTCAAGGAGCAACTTGCCATCCTTCAACAAAAATTTGAGTGGTAAGATTTTTCCAAGCTCTAATAAGTCCTTTGGTCTTTTCAGCTCAACAGGAAATAATCTTAACCTCATCTATTTTACAGCTACAAAAATTATGGGTCAGGACCTGCCAAGTATCCACTGGCTGACATGCTACAGTTTGTGTTGGAGTTTGCAACCACGAAGCCCACAAGTGTTTCCCCAGCAGAGGACCTGAGACCAGCTGCATCTTCCCCAACCCCCACAACCCCCCCTCTCAATGACCCTAACTCCAAAGACAGCAGGTGGACTACACAGCTGTGTCCTCAAACTTCACCTGCATCACATTGACTGAAAGAGACACTGTCACTATTATGTGTTACATGAATAGAATAACAGAATTTGTTAAAGGCAGACGCTATTTATACTCATGGTTGAATAGCAATAACCTAGTTTATGTATAGACCTGGTATTGTATGATACCTGAGTCCAAAGCCTTTTGACAAATAGAATTTCAAATGCTAACCTTGTCATTTCGTTGTTGACAGGGTCTGTTTCAACCCAAACCTTTTATCTCCAAACCTAACCATGTGGTTTTGGTGTCAACACAATTATGACTAAAAACTGAAAAAGAAGCATGACTCTGGTACTTATGTTATTTGTCCCCATACAATCATTGATGGCAACTTAGCACTGTAGTTGCTAGAATTATCAACTTTTCAGACCACCCAGCAACAAATTTAGATACTTTAACAAAGTGACAAACCCTACAACACATTTATTTTTCCTGTAACTTTTCTTTGTCAGTCCAAAAAAAACATACAGTCTGTCTGCCTAGCTGTTAAAGTCAGTGTTTCCAACGTATCCACTTTGATATATTTAGTGATTTCTATATTTAGTTGACCCCTCGAGAGACTCTTTTTCTTAAAAGTGATTAGTGACAAATCTGTCAACTTTTTCTGGTGTTGTTGGAGACTCTCACATTAAAGTACACATTGTTCTTTGTACAAAACAGATCACTGCACTGAATATAAATCTTTCCTATTGCCATGGACAGTTTTCTATATTGTCTCTTTTTGATCCATTTAGATTATTAATGTTGTCAGGCCGGGACTCAAAACAGGACTCAGATGCAGAGATTAAGAAACAGGCTTTATTAATTGCACGCCATCAGAGACCTCTTAACAGAATGACAAAATAAGAAGGCTATGAAATTATTTAATGAAACACTCCTTATACTATAGAACAGGACTAAGAACTAGGAGAAAACTAAGCAAACAAAATTCACTCCAAACAGAGGGGAAAAACACTAGCGAACCTAAAACGGCTATGAAAAGGTTGATCAAAAGAAAGAACTCTTCCAAAGAGAGAGAACATAACAGGCTATAGAATGTACAAAACACAAACTGCTCCACAACAGAAGGAAATATACACAAAAGAAAATCACTCCTAAAAAAAGAGGATCAAGATATACTTTAAGGGTCTAAACAAAAATCACTCCAACAGAGGAAAGCAACAAGGCTATAAACTTTAACTATGACTGAGGAAAACTAAGTTATACAACCTACAAACAAAAAAAAAAAAACAAAAAAAAAAAAAATCACTTGTCTCGAGGAACAAAGGCTTACATAAAAAACGCTCCAAGGCTGTGGTCATGAACAGGGACGCAGGCTCAGGTGACCTGGTCCACAGACGAAGACACACTGGCACAAGACAAGGGGAACGCAGACTATTTAAACACATGGAGGTAATGGGGAACAGGTGGAGACAATCGGTTATTAGTGCAGACACCAGGGGACACATGAGGAAGGACAAGTGCTCTGAAATGAGAAGAGAATTAGACTTTCAAAATAAGGCAGGAAATGACAAGACAATAAACCCAAGAAAAGACAAACCTCACCACGGTGTCACAAACGTAGACTAAAAATTAAAATAGTTAAAAATGCTCCTGTTTTTCGGGAACTTGCTGTAGGCTCCTAAATGGATTGTAAGGTTTAAAAACAAACTTAAGAAAATGAAGCTAAAAACTAAACATGCAAACAAGTAAATAAATAAATCACCAAAGTAACTCCTCCAGAGTGTCTCTTTTGGGTCACTTTAGCCATTCCCCAAACCTGGATAAAAGAGGAGGGCTGAAGCTGGGACATTAAAAAAAAACAAGAATTGCCAGAGTATAGTTCATCTGTAGTTCTAAACATATTTAGGATGTTTTTAGACTCACTTTTTGTCTCTCCCTCTCTCCTACCTTGTTCATTACAATTACATGCACATTTACAATTATGCAAATTAGATGATGACATCATTTATCAACTTCTAGTTTGGACTTTCAGGACAGACAATAGATACTTTCCTTACTGAGAAGTTGGCAACACTGATTACAATTTTCTACCCTAGTTACAGCAGTCTATAACTTTTAAAAGTGTGGTCTGTATTATTTATATCAGCCACTTAGCATCAAAATATTATTTGCTGTCTAAAGGCTGTGGGTGCGACACTAAGGTTTTCATCATACCTATATCCTTTAAACCCTAATATTGAGTTATGTTTGATGTAGCTTTAATGTAATATAAACCATTAACAAACAACTGCTTTTGTATTTATTTTGGACTTTTTGGCAAGGGAAATTTTGCTATTGTAATTCTGCCCTTCATAGGCCAAACCCACCCTTTTGAAGGAACAGCAATGTGATTGTGACTGACTTTATCTAATTTAAGCCAACCCAAAACTTTCTGTAACCCTCAGTGAACTTGGAGATCCAGCTTCAGACGACCTCGTTTCCGGTGTTTCCAGTTGCCAAAGGACCCCCATATACAAGCCATTCACTCAATGCAGATATCCCATTGACTGCCCACCCCACCCAGCCCCACACAGTATCACTGAAGAAGAGCTGCACTTTGTTAAAACCTGCCTCCAGCGTTGGAGGACTGAAGTAGAGAATGACATCAATGGTATGCTAACACTCATGTTTCAACATAATAATGAAAACGGGCTCAGTTTTACCATGGTGACTTTGAGAGCACGTGTTTTGTGTTGACTTCAAAGTTAAATGTCTTTTATAGAAGCAGGTGGCAATCTCAGCTGTCAAAATATGGAAAATGCTAATGAGTTTAGAACGAACATGCTTTAATTGAGTAAATTATACTTTTAGAAGTAGAGTTTTTCATTCCATGAATACTGTGACAATTAAGATTTACCTTAACCTACCACTGTGCCATCTGAGTTTTAATCTGCAAATGGAAAATTTACCCAGTTTTGCATGTATTTCTACTGTTAAATCTATTTACTGTATGTAGGGCGGCCATGGCTCAGGTTGTCCAATAACCGAAGGGTTGGCGGTTCGAATCCCGCTCTCTTCCAGTCTGTCTGTTGTGTCCCTGGGCAAAACACTTCACCCTCCTGGCCTCCGCTGCTCACACTGGTGTATGAGTGTTCGCTGGTGGTCGGAGGGGCCTTTTGACGCAAATTGGCAGCTGCGCTTCTGTCAGTCTGCCCCAGTTTACCACCACCATAGAGAGAATGTGAGAGCGAATGAATGATGGATCAATAATGTGAAGCGCTTTGGGCGCCTTGAAAAGCGCTATAGAAATCTAATCCATTATTATTATTATTATTATTATTATTATTATGTCGAGTAGGTCAATTTTATTGCACCCCATTTTGTGTTGTTGTCCAGCACTACCTGTAATGCTGTTTTTGTCACAACTTCCAAATTATCTTTTTTGTCTTTCCCAAGAGTTTGTCTTATCCTCTGCATTTTGAATTTTTTTTTTTTAAATCTGGTATTGTCTTACATTTAATTCACTGATCATGTAGATGTTCATGAAGGCTCAAAGTAAATTCAGAGGTTATTAAATCAAATCAGAAAATGAGGAAAAAAGAGACTTTTTCAGCAAAATATATCAACTGAAGGTAAAAACATGTCTTCATCCACTGTCATCTGTCAAACTCCATGGGCTTTACTGGTGAATCAATGATGTAGAAGATGACAGTGTTTCAATGTTCACTATGGAGCCTCTGAGCATCAAAATGGGTCATATCTGATGGCCATGACAAGATGACAAACTGTATTTTACATGGTTTATTTACTTATATTGATAGGATTAGTGGATCAACAGGTGATTTTAGATCAGTACATTGCTTTGTTTGTCGGTGGATGTTTGGGCCTTTGAGGGTTAAAACACTCAAAGCAGAGCATTTAGTGACAGTCCAGTAAACAGAAGATGTTCCATGTTATGAGTGATATGTTCTGTCTGAAAATGTATTATAGTGTATTTAATAATGAGCAAATGTTCTTGTCTATATGTGTCCTCTCTTTTTTTGTTGTGTTGTTCTTGTTATTTGTATTTGTATCACAGAGCTAAAGGCCAGCATCGACAGACTCACACAGGTGTTGGAGAGCATGTACTCAGATAACAGCCTCTGCCAGGTAAGGCTTTGACAAAATGAAACTGAAACTACATCTTAAATGAGCTCATATGAGACTAAACTTTACTGATCTTCAGTCTTGACAGAAAGATTGATCTGGGTTAAAATGAAATTTGCAAAGTCTGGATACTGAATGACATTATTTAAGTAGATTCATTGTTTTATGCAGTGAGTATTTAAGGCTTTATGTAATTCTGCCCTGGTATAGGTTCCCTACAGACTTCATGCAGTGCTTGTGCATGAAGGTCAGGCTTCAGCCGGTCATTACTGGGCCTATATCTATGACCATGCCAACCAGCGTTGGATGAAGTATAATGATATAACCATCACCGAGTCAACATGGGAGGAGCTAGAGCGAGACTCATTTGGTGGCATGACCAATGCTAGTGCATACTGCCTGATGTACATCGACGACAGGCTACCCCACCTCATTACAGGTACAGGGAAGATTCAATAATCTCAATGTTCATTTAGAATTATTGCTGTGTTAGTAATGGTATGTAGCAAATAGTAAGGGAGGAATTTCCCTTTCTATTCATCTAGAAGAACTAAAAGACTCACTAAGGCTAAACCAGAATCTATATCCAATGTCAGGACAAACCTCTTATCCCATCACCTCGGTTGCAAAAGGCCAACACAGCAATGGACAGAATGCAAACTGCAAGCTTCAAAGTGACAAAAAGAATTTTGTTTAGTATCTAACCCCACAAATGTAATATATACATTTCTCAGCATTGGCTCTAGCTGTAAAAGAAAGATCAATGGAAGATAATGGTACATTTATTTATAGGACAAATTTACTGATTCTCATCTGGAATATGCACATAACATAAACTATACTAGCAGGCATACAACTAGAGCATACGAATACAAATGGAACCTTCTATTTATATGAAATGAAATAAAAAGTGATGTGCTGGCACAAGAAGATAGATACATAGATATCAGTCTGATAGTTGATATTTATAGTGTTAATGTCTGCAGTTAATGTGCAAGTCTGTCAACTGACTCCCCTCATTCTCTTAGAAGATACAGATGATGAGACAGGCCAAGTTCTCCATGGCATGGACACCCTGCCCCCTGTCCTCCGACGCTATGTCCAAGAAGATAACCGCTGGTTCCAGCAGGAGTTGAGTGAATGGGAGGAGCAGTTCTGTCAGACAGCAGCCCCCCAGGGAGAATCCACAGTCTCTGCAGAGCCCCCACCCCCCAATCCACAGGACACACAGCAGCCTCCAGTGGAGCCAGCCCCCCAGGCAGGAGGAGGAGCCACAGAAGAGGAAACCCAAGACGTTCCAGAAGCACATCCAGAAACAGAGGCACTGGAAGATCCTCAACCGAATCCAACAGGGAAGCCTGAAGGTAGAGGAGACTGGGGGAGGGGCCAGCAGGAGGGTTTATAGGTTTAAACTAGCCATTCGGTTTTTTTATTTGAAATCAGAGCACAGCTCTGATTTGGTCGTCTCATAATTATTGCAAATAATATATAAAGTTACAGTGAAGTTTCAGTTTTTAAAAAGTTAAAGCATAGAACTAGGTTTTATACTTGACATCTCAAAAAAAGCAGTGGCTTCTATAATGCATTTGTGTTTATAAAAGTAACTGAAGGAAATTTGACTTCCAGCTATGGTCAACCCATTTATTCAAGAATTCTTCATTTTTATTCTGGCATCAAATGCAGGGGGATATAGCAATCAGCACATGTAGAGCATAACTGGAAAAGGTTGCAATATTTTTACTTTTACTATTCATCAACCTGTGAAGTACAAGGAAGCACTAGAATGAATTGTGTTATTTGTTGAAGTGGAGCGAGTTTGTATGTTGTATCTTCCTCTGTTGAACTATGGGAGTATGCCACCATCTTATGGCTCTTGTTACTTGTTTTATCACAGAAAAACATTTCAATATAATTTTTTATTTCACTACTGTTCCTCCCTAACCCACTGAATTTTAAAACTTCAAAACAGTTATGACAGGTTTTACAAGTGTGCACCTCCTTATAATCCCTAAGAATCCTGGGCCACTAGTGCTTTACTGTCCACACATGCATAAATATTCTATATTTAGGTTTTATATGTATGTCTGTGCATCCCAAAGAAAATGAAATAGTAGAAATTAATTACAATAGGATAGGTCCTTGTTTAGATAACCCTTTAACACCTGAGTGTATATACAAGTATATTAAAAAATAAACAATTTGTGTTTTTGCTTTCAAGCTGGTGCTAAATTAAGTGGAGACTGTTAATTTGACTACAGCACATAAAATAGATACAAATTTGGGTGCGATGCAAATTTGCAACAACAGGCATACTGGTCAACAGTAATGAAAAAGTAATAAAATAGATTGTGGGGGGATGGAGATGGTTTTATTGATTCCACAAAATAATTTTCAGTGTCTTGATTATGTACATATTGAATATGCCCAATTCAGCTTTGGGAAAATACATATACTACCTTGGCTGATTCCACAATGGAAACAGTTTGATGCAAATTTGCGCCAGTCAACGTTAAGGGTTAAGATTTTTTTTAAAAACTGAATTGTCATTATTTCAAAATCAAAAAGAGAAAATTCTATCAAACAGTTGAGGTCCGGCAGCTTTGATGCTATCTGATTGTCTATCTATAGACATATAACTATACTCCAGGTCAGATTTGTCACCATTCTACAAAGAAATAGAGAATATTTGTTCATTCATTCATTCGAGCTTTATTAAGGACACAAAAACTAGGTCCATAGGATAAGAAAAAGAAAAATGCACAATTAAAGAGAAAAGAAACAGCATAAATCCATTTGTTACTTACACATAAAGGCTCGAACGCCAGTGAGACCACATTTTAGATATAAACCTTTCACAGCTAATCTTGGGACAGTTTTGAAATAAAACAAACATCCATATAATGTGTCTTTGACATCTTCTCTCCTCTGGTTGTAGTAGAAACAGAGTCAACAGGAGCAGCAGAGAGCCCTGCCTGCCAACCAGATGACAGCAGCACAGTAGTCACCGCTACCCAACGGCCAAACCAGAGCACAGCCTCAGCTGAGGAGCAGGTGGGTAACGTCCTTAACACCCCACACACCTGTTCCCCCCTTGGTAGAATATGGGTCAGATATTGCAGGCTACAAAAATAAAGTGTGTACAACTGGGTCATAGATCTCATCTTACCACTTAGCATAGAGCTTAAAATCCTGGGTGAATGCCAGGCACAGTATACAGTAATGTACAGATAAAGAACAGGCCAAGAGTGATTACAGCATCAGCTGATTTGTTCGACACGGTTTGGTGTCAGCTTAAAACATCCAGGCAGACTTCTTCACAGGACTAACTTTTATTTTTACAAGTACAAACAATTTTTTTTAAGACCTTGTATTCTTTGTCTGTACCCTGTACATTATCAATTTGCACGACATACAGTAGTCATGTGTGCAGGCACGTAGACCTTTATTTCAGATTAATAACTTTAAAGCACTTTGAGTCTTTAAGAAAAGATTTCATGATGTAGACATTCGTGATATGATGACCAAAAGGATACCTAAAGGAAGGAATCCTAAAGGATTTATTACAAAAGATTGCATCAGATAACTGAAATTGAAAAGATTTCATGGTTAAAGGTAATAACTCCAAATAATCTCCTCACAGCTTGCATTGTATTGACAAACAAAAATCTTATATGAAACATATTTGTGAGGTGTGAGTAAAGCTTATTTCCAACAGTAGTTACAAAGGCCCAACTCTCCTGGTGTCCCAACTGGTTACATATTATCACCTTCCTAGAATAAGTGACTAAGTTATTTTTTCATATTTTTTAGGAAACAAAAAAATTAAGCAGAAATTGAGTATTTGATGATTTAGGCAAAAAAGTCATTCTTGCAACAAAAAAATAAGCTATATTTTAGCCAGTTTATTCTATTTAAATCTCTATATGTGACTGTTTTTCATCTTTATTCTTGTTTATATATTAATAACTTGTCTTTTATTTTTGTAAATCATTTTGAATTACCATATGTGTGAATTGTGCTGTACTAATAAACCTGCCTTACTTTGAGTTTGAGCAAAGTTCTATGCCATAACACAACTTTACATACTATGTTGACAATCCTGTGATTCACACATATTTTACAGCTTGTCTGTAAGAGTGTAATTATTTAATGTGTTGTAAAACATCAGTGCTGTACTAATTCCTTGTCAGTTGATATCAGATGTCCAGGGACAAAGTTACAAAAGGGAACTTTCCCACACTGTATTAGTTTATTTCACTCATAGGGTTTATAACATATACAGATATTTACATCTGGTATACACTGTTGGCCATAAGGTTGGAATAAAATATTTTTGCCTCTTGTCATGAAATGATTATGACAATTTGAATTATTCTTAATAGATGAAGTATAACTGGGACTCAGTAAGTAATCATTGACCTGTTTATTAACCTTACAGATGTGTATAAATAGGAATGAAAAGAGGAATGTGTCTAACCCTAAATACATGGAAATGTACATAGCACACTACACTTGCATAGCTTGTCGCAAAAGTAAATCCTCCTAACCCAGAGCGGGATGGATGGATGTTCTATAAATTTGATGGGTGGAATTTTTGCCCCCCCTCCCAGTCTTCAACCCTTGAAATAGAAGATAGCATCCGGGCACCGTCTGATATCCATGTGGAGCCAGATGGCACTGAGGTGACGGCCCCTGATCCTGAAGATCCAGAGTATCACGAGGCTTCCAGAGAAACTCAGGAGGCAGAGCAAGAGCAGGAGGTTCCAACTCAACAGCGGCCTGCTGAAAATGAGATCTCAGAGGTGGAGATCCCCAACGTGGGCAGGATAATGGTCAGGGCTGATGCTGATGGATACAATGAAGAGGTAACTTTAGTTTAGAAAAAGAATTCAGTAGCCAAACCATCAGATGATCTGCTCTTCTGTTACATTATTCAGACCCTTTCAGCTCAACTTAGACCTGTACCTATCATCAGTCCACTGTTTTTAATTCATGTAAAATTAAGGTTTCAAGCCCAGTCAGTCACTCTACAGCAGAATCTGACACCAAAGTGGAAAAGGTAATTTTTTTAAATCTTACATTTAAAATGAAAGTTCCTCTCTCTCTGAACTGACACACTTTATTCCTGTCAATGACAAAACAGTTGACGAAAATTATCTCCCGCCTGAGCACATCCATGAGGGATTCTCCAAGGGTCCATTCTAGGACCTTTTTTGTTCAATCTTTATGACAGTTAATATGAAGCAAAAATGTATTCTACCATAAGTATGCAGTTGACAGTCAGATTTATACACTCACTGCAGGTGATAATGGACCAGTCAACTCACTGTGTCACTGCGTTGGACAGATCACTGTTCAGATGCAACACAACAAAAAGGAAAGGAAGGAAAAGGAAGTTTTTCCTCACCACTGTCACCAAGTGCTTGCTCCTAGAGGACTCTGTTGGGTTCTGTAAAATTGGCTTGAGAGTCTGGTTTCGACCAGCTCTATATGCAAAGTATCATGAGATAACTTTTGTTATGACTTGGCTTTATATAAATAAAATTTGATTCATTTATTTTAACATTCTCTAACTAAACAGACTGAAGTCATCATCTCTGAGCCACAGAAGCAAAGAGATATTGTCACCATCACAAGGTTCAAGGTTCAAGGTTACTTTATTTATACCTGTGGGTAGATTTGTTTTGCAGGCAGAGTAACTGCATTTGGCATCATGACAAAACACACATTGAACCTGTTAAGCAGGTACTTGATCAAGTGTCAAGACAAAATGTGCTCAGTGTTCCACCATTCATCAATATAGCAGCATGGGTGAGTAAAAGGATAAAATAAATAAAATAATAAAAATATAAAAGATCATAAAATCAAATAAATAAAAACAAGATGCAATAAAACACAATAAAAACCTGAAGAAAATAAAAAACAGTCTGGGATAAGAACTTAAAATTTTTAAATTAGAAGTCACAATAATAATAAGTAGAGCAGAGAAACAGAATAAATAAATAAGTAAATAAAGTGCAAAGTCACTATTTGTTATTTAGCTCGGTGACGGCGACAGGAACAAAGCTGTTTTTATAACGCTGTGTCCTGCGTCTTGGGACCAGAAACCTCCATCCAGAGGAAAGGAGTTGAAGGATGGAAGTCATTATTAAGAATTGATGAAGCCATCCTCTGTACCTCTTTAGTGTACAGGGAGGTCGGACAGCCTCGAGTTTTTTCTCTAAAATCTAAAAATCAGGTTAGGAGTCTAGGAGTAATCATTGGCTCAGACCTGAATTTTAACCACCACATTAAGTCAGTTTATTTTCATCATTTCATTTCATCAGAGTCATATTGGCTTCTTATCATGTCAAAAACATTGCAAGAATCAAAGGGGTAATGTCTAAGCCAGACATGGAGAGACTAATCCATGCATTTATTGTTGCTGCTGTTAACTGTGAAATGTCCCCATGGTGGGATAAATACGTCTTATCTCCAGCAGATTAAATTTTACTTTTAAACTTAAAATTCCTAATAAAGTTGGGTTTTTTTGTTAGATGTTTGTAGACACTAGGACCTGAAAAAATTGATTATGGTCCCACAGACAAAAAGTGCATTTATAATATGAAAACTGAAAAAAATTAAAAAAAAAAAATAATATGAAAACTGGAAGAAATAAAATTACAAAGTTGCAAATTGTTGAACAAATCAAGGTTTTCAGCTGCATGGCTTTGATTGCAACCACCACTGACAACAGTTAAAACAGTGGGAGAGGAAGTATGGGGCACTCAATTTTAGGGAGGATTATTGCAAGATTAGGTACATCTTCTCAAATGTTGTAAGTCTGTTCTGAAAATGGCCCTATTATAGTCATACTGTTAGGGCTGGTTAAGTAATTGAAGTAAAACTGCAGCTTGGATTTACTTAAGTTGCGCCTTTGTAGTTCTGACATCTGTTCTTCAGTTCTGATTACTTTGTGTTGATGAAGTTCACAAGCAGAACATGACAACACTAAAACACAGCAGACAAGTCATGAGCAATGGGCAAACAAATATATACAGATTTATTTGGAGATCAAACTGAAAATATTTATTTCAGAAAAGCTGTATTTGAAATTACCCATTGTGTGTTGTATATATATGTAGAATATATGGTAGTTCAAGGTTTGAGTGTTGACATAAGAATTTATCTGCTCACCTGATATTTTAAATGTATTTATTTTTTCTAAAAAATTCTGGCTTGATTTGTTTGATCTATTGTGTGTTTTATTATCTGGTTCATTTGTGTTGCCCCATGACTCATCTGACCTATTTTAATGGTGTTTCTGCATTCCCAACTGTCAGCAGCTCCTTTGGTGATATCATTCCATTCCATGATTAATGCCAGAGACACAAGTATAGAACTGTGTCATAAAAGGTTGATCACGCATGAAAAAGTGTAACAGGATAAAATGTTTTACCTGCCGGCTTCAGTCTATTACAGTGATACTGACCTGTCTTTCTCTCTGATTTCAGATGATGCTAACCCCAGCGATGCAGGGTGTTATTCTTGCCATCGCCAAGGCAAGACAGACATTTGATAAGGAAGGTCCTGAAGCTGGCTTCATTAAGGTACGATGCTCTGTTTACACTATCTGCTCTTCATTCATCAACACATAGTTAGACATAGATTTTCACCAACTTCCCAACCCAAATGTCAACATTTTAATTCCTTAAAATTGTGCATTTCTTCAGTCTAAACAAGTCATATATTTTCTATGATGAATAAAATATAAGGTCATGAGATTTAGAAATCATTGTAATCTTTTTTTAATTTACATTTTGAACAATGTCCCTCCTCTTTGGAATTGAAAATATAGTGAGTTGAGTGATTTTAATGTAAAATGTATCTCTTTATATTTTTATGCCATGCTTCTGAAATAATGTATTTAATTCCAAGATGTCAAAATTGCTTGATAATTATTTTGTTATCTGGAGATAACAAAGGTCATAGCCCTGTCAATAACAAGAAAGAAAATAAAAGAAGAAGCCAGGGAAAGAGAGGTCATTTTCCCATCACTGCTTCACTGGATATACAGCGGGGAAAATAAGTATTGAACACGTCAACATTTCTCTCAAAAAACATATTTCTAATCGAGCTATTGAC
>JAPTYQ010000007.1:358126-375222 GCA_029814465.1 Ostorhinchus cyanosoma | reverse complement strand
ATGTCAATAGCTCGATTAGAAATATGTTTTTTGAGAGAAATGTTGACGTGTTCAATACTTATTTTCCCCGCTGTATTGCCATTGGTCAACTCTCTAAATCAGTATTTTCCTCCCTAAAGATATTGCTTGTTATCGTTTTGTCATAACAGTAATAATGTTGTTCTTTGGTTATGCCCTAATTAACATATTGTCCAGAAATATGGGGAAATGCAGGAAAAACTAGTATAGATACATTTGTAAAATTACAAAAAAAGAGCTATTAAAATAATTAATAAAGTAGGATATTTTGAAGCAACTAATAACTTATTTATTCAACTTGATACCTTAAAATTGCTTTATCTTAAATATACCTTAAAATATTATAAATATTAAAATATTAGAGATGATTTATAAAATAAAAAATAATATTGTTCCAAATACCATTCAAGAGTTCTTTAAATTAAGAGAGAGTAATTCTAATTTAAGAGGTCTTTATATTTTTGAATGTATGAAGGTGAGGACAAATGTGAAATCCAATATTTCGGTTGTGAGTGTGTGAAATTATGGAATGGACTTGATGATGAATTTAAGTTGTGCATGTCTCTGATAAAGTTTTTAAAATGTCTTAAGTATAAGATCATTCAGTAATATTAAGTGGAGATGTTAGATGTGCTTTTGTTGTTATTGATTCTTTTGTTATGATGAGAATGATTGATGATGTACAAATTTAATATAATGTAATGTGTCAGGTGAGAAGGATAGGCAAAGAATAAGCTTCTGCTTCTGGCCTATTCCTTTTTTTGGTTTTTGGTTTTATTGTGGTTGTTGTGCTGTGTGCGCTGATACCTGTACAAACCAAAAATAAACCATTCATTCACTTCACTATCTAACAGCATCTGTCAATATTACAAAACATATACACAATAATCTGCAGGATGCTAGGTACTTTCTGAGATTCTTCCTTTATTTTTAGTGTAAAATCAGACCTGAGCAGTATATGGACATTAACACACATTTTTTGCAGCAGTTTGCACTATAATTAAAGCTTGCACGTAATGCTGTCCAGGGTTATTATAGCCAATGATTATTAGCCATTAATTTCATACAAAAACAAATAAATATGAAACAAATTAACCTTGTAGGTAAAAAGGTTCATGGTATGAAATAACACAATTTTCAATGTGGGACTTTTAATGAACAATTTGTTATAATCTTATAATGCAAGGCTTTCCTCATGATACACAGTAAAAAAAAATACAGGGTCAAAGCATTTTAAAACAGAATGTGTAGTGTTAACACCAATCAGAGTACAAGAACGCGTGTGGTGTTAAGTGTTCTGGAAATAATTCACCTGGTTTTAAAGCAGCCTCATTATTTGAACTCATGCAGATGGTCTGAAGGGACATTTCCTAGAATGTCAACATCAAGAGGCCAACTCAACAACTACAGCACTTTGTAAATGTTATTAATACTCGTTTATTTATTTTTAAATATGTCTGTTATTTGTGTTTTAACTGTGTAATCTTGTGACTGTGTTTTGTATTTGCTGCTGCCGATCCAGGAGTCCCTCGCAAAAAAGGTTCTTAACCTCAATAGAATTTACCTGATTAGATAAAGGTTAATGAAATTAAATAAATATCTGACTTCAATTAAGCTCTATCAATGGTGTTTTACTGCATCCCTGAAAAACTCAAAGTAAAACTAAAACTAAAGAAAAACTCAACTAAAACTCAAGTCAGTTCCTCAATAAATAAAACTGTGCAACACTTGAATTTAAAAGCTGTAATCAATCTGGTGCTGTTATGTTCTTGCCATGAATAAGTGCTCCTGAAAACTTTCTGAAAACAAAACCAAAGGTTTGTGTTTGTTGCAGGCGTTCCATGAGGAGTACTCCCGTCTGTATGAGCTCTCCCAGGAGGAGGCCACACCTCAGGAAGACGCTCGTCTGCAACACTCCCTCGTCTATTTTTTCCAGAACAAGGCACCGAAGCGTGTAATAGAGAGGACACTGCTGGAACAGTTTACCGATCGCAATCTGAGCTTTGATGAGAGGTAACAACTGTCATACATTATTTAATCACTTTTGTGATTCTTTTATCACTACTTCACTGTAATATGTGATCAATGGACATTTTATCATAGTATGTGAAGATAAAGTTTATTCATTGATCAAATGTATTTTACTAACTTAATCAAAATCTCTTTTATTTTCATCTTTTTCCCCCCCCAAAAAGATAAACCTACTGTCACATGTCACTTTATCACATTTTATGAGTCAAAGTATTATTAAATACACACTGTTGTGTAGTGTAGCACAAATATTATGTAAAATGCTAAATTAGGTGGAAATTAAAAACAATTGAAACCACTGCTTTTAAAATGTGAGAAATATGTAAATTATCTTGCTCTTCAATTTTCCCCAAACTCTACTCAACAGATAGTTATGATTTTTCTTTCAATTTATTATTGTATTTATTTAATGTGTTTCAAACTACTTTTAGTCTGTTTTATAAATAGATGTTGTACTTAATTATTTGCCAAGTATTAATTCACATCAGCCTCT
Organism: Ostorhinchus cyanosoma; assembly: GCA_029814465.1. Taxonomy (NCBI): domain Eukaryota; kingdom Metazoa; phylum Chordata; class Actinopteri; order Kurtiformes; family Apogonidae; genus Ostorhinchus; species Ostorhinchus cyanosoma. Next base: position 372,680 of record JAPTYQ010000007.1, on the reverse strand, counting down.
TTGTCTCTTCTGGCACATAAAACATGGAGGACATGTCCAGTACAGTTGGATACAGTAGATCATATGTATATGGTGCCATCTAGTGTCCAAATCAGAGTATGGCAACATGTTCTGGTTGTTCTTTATCAATACTGCTGTGATGCATCCATTCTCTACATACAGTATGTCCTTGTCTGTGCATTCAGGGCCATCAGCATCATGAGGGAAGCCCGGGCCAAACTGCGTCTTATCAAACCAGAGGATATGGACATGGATGAATACCTGGTACTGCCTATCATATGGTTACATGTAAAAGGATGTAATCTTTGACACTAAAGTTTGTCTAGTGGTATATTTTAATGTTGTCATCCCAGTTCATAAAGAAGTTAACTGCAGTTTTGGGATTCAATTTAATTCAGTTTTATTCTTAGAGCCCAATATCACAACAAAGTCACCTCACAGGGCTTTACAGAAACTGTTGAATTGATAAAAAAAAAAAAACAGAATAAAAATGATAAGAAGTCATACATGGACTTTAATTTAATTTGTTGACTTATCATCCAGTGAAAGTACCACACACTTTTATTGGGAGATTGATCTCCTGCATCAAGACCAAAGGACTCTAACATAGAGGCAAAACCTGACATCCTCACAAATTCAACTTGTGATAGAACATGCTACAAGTTACAGGGCCATTGGTCCTATGTTTAAGAAACAGCCACAGTAAAACCACTAATTATCTGTATTTGAACATGAAAGCACTGAATGTCTTCTTGATTCTGTGTTTATCACTTCTTTTTCTTTGAGTTTTTTAGTGGCATTTTGCCCCTCTTTTATGCAGACAACCTGTTATTTTTGTTGACCACTGTTGCCCCAAATATAGCATTCAGGACAGCAGTAGTTATTTCTCACCTGGTCTAACACTATACAGCAGCGCCTGACTTAGTCCTCCCCTAGGAGGGAACTAAGTTGTTCTCCACAAAGGAATATTTGTGTGGCTATTTAGAGAAATGAATCCAGCGTAAACCTGTGATCAGTGAAACTTGTGATCTATTTGGTCTGGTTTGAATTTGGGTCTGTACCATCAGAATTGCCGCAGGGAGCAAGAGAAATATGCACCAATCTGACTGACAGAGTGACATGGACTACTCTTAAAATTAAAACGTCAAATTTGTGTCCAAGTTTCAAAAGCACTTAATTACAAAATAGAAATCTTGAATTTATCAAAAGACGACAGGCACAGCAGTTTTCAGTTTCAGTGTGGTCAGGCAGCTGGTGCCAGGACCAACAAATCCCGCCCCTTACAAACATTTTACCTGATTTGCTGTATCTCTTATCATTGCGAAAACACATTTTTGGTGACCTTGACCTTGACCTTTGACCCACATTCACCAAAATTTTATGGGGTCTATTCTGGACCACCTTATATCTTTACTGAAAATGTCATGGAAATTGGTCTAGAAATTTTTGCGTAAAGTTGCTGAAAAACAAACAGACAAACAGACAAACAAACAAAAAAAACTGAACCAAAACAATACCCTCACCTCCCCTTTGGGGGGCAGGGTAATAAAGAACCATGTTGGTTGTGTTTGTGCTGTTTCACAGCAGTGGCATGAAGACTACAGGATGTTCAGGACAGTGTTCGTCTACCTGCTAACTGGCCTGGAGCACTACCAGCATGGGAAGTAAGTACAACAGCAGCGCAGGACTTCTGCTTATCTCTGTTCATTCGAATAATAAATAGGCAGTGGATTTTACTAGAGCTGAAACTATTAAACTTGAATCCATAAAAAAACATTACTTGATTACAATTTTCCCGAATGGAACCTTTGTTTCTTGAATTCTGCTACTGCTGAACATTGGTTCCACTGATGTGTTTTACACAGGTGATTATTGTGACACACATGCAGCTTTAATGTGGAGTGCTATTTTAAATGTCATGTTACACTTTAAATCAGCCTTTTGTTAAGTACAATATTTGTACACTTGGGTTTTGGTGGAAGCTGACAGGGGGACTATTGTATTTACTGCAGGATGAGGGAAGCACTGACCTACCTGGCTCACGCTTATGAGACCAACGCCACCCTGCTGAAAAACGGAGAGAAACGTGGTGTAGACTTGTCTCTAATTGCAGTTTACAGAAGGAAATGCCTCACAGTGAGTACAGCCATTCGAAGGAACACAGTTTCTCCCATTTCAGTTACTCTTTCTGTTTAGTTTATCAAAGCTTACCTTTACATCTGTATTTCTCTTATGATTTCCAAATAACATAAAATTTGTTTTGTTCAAATTTATAGAGAATTTATTTATATCAAACCACTTTTTAAATGTATTTATTATTTATTGTGAAAAACTGTCAAAAGCTGCTGAAATTCCACAGCAGAACGAAACTATTTGTGTCATCCACAAATAGCACAAATTTGAACACATTTGATGCTGCAAATGGCATTTATGTACATAATAAAGAATTTAGGACCTAAAACTGATCCTCGAGGTACCCCACATGTAATATTCATCAATCTGAATGTATACTGATTTATTTGTGCATATTGTTGTCTGTTAAGTATATAACTCTGTATAGTACAATCACTAGCACATTCATTTTGGAATGATCCTTTGCTGGGGTAATATATTTAATATATGTAACTGGTTTTTGAAACAATGAGGAACTGATATTTAGCCAGACTGTTGTTTGACAGTTTTTGATTGCTCTGATAGGAAAAAAGCCTTTTTATCCCATTAAAAAACTGGTTCTCACAGCTGGTATGGTTGCAGCCAAAAAATCAATCCTATTCAAGTGAAAAAGCTTAGCAGTGGTTTAATAAGATGCTTTTTATTTATAAAATGGAACAGGTTTGTACTATGACAACTGTAACTCACAAAAACCATGGAACTGGGTGCCCTGTGTCTGTCCCACATCCACGTTTGTCTGGTATTTAGTGCTGTATTCTCTGTGTTGTGCTTTTTATTTTCAAAAGGCTATAAATAAAATATTCAACAAAAAAATTCATTAAAAAACTGTAAATCTGAAATATGAATAGAAAATGTGTTATTTTGAAACCATTCTTTACATTATCTCTGAATAAATAAGCTAAAAATATAAACGTATGACAAAAAAAAACCTTGGAATATCACACCACAGCCCCATCAGTGGAAAAAATATCACTTTACATGCCAGTATCAGTCACTGTCTGACCAATATATGGATGCATCCCTACTTATTTCAATCCAAAATGAAACTCTTCTAACGGAGCCAGTGAAGGCAAGTTCTTGAGTTGCAAATATATCATCCTGGTGAAATCAGTGCTAGGGAGCAATTGGTAATGAAATTACAGTCATTAATCAAAATACTGATTATTATAAGAGGGATTAAATGTGAATATATTCTTTTCAGTATACAGCCAAATGTAGAATATGACATTCATTGTCTGTCTTTACATTTTGTGCAGTGTTTCTGCAGATTTAGACCATTATGAATTCAACCTAAGAGCTCTTATATCCAGTTGGGATGTAGTTGGTGTTTCTGCCAATATGAACAATATACCTTTTAGTCACAATAGTGGATATACTTATGTACACGACATGCAGCAGCAGCTTCATGTCTGCCTGACTTTCTGTGCTTTTCTGTTGTTTTCATTCACAAATTTTACCCATAAGACCTGGGGGGAGTATGTGTGTCTGTTATATTTTGGACATGGGCTCCTTACACTGGGAGGGGGGGGTGAGTGATGTATGATGTTGTAATGTACAACAGTGACTAACGCCCCTCCATTTGTGCCTGAGCACCCCCCTCTCAGCATTCTCATTCCAAACCCCCCCTGAAGATGCCCTAACGCCCCCTGGGGGTGCTACTGCCCCTATTGAGAAACACTGAGCTAGACTGTGTTCAAAAGTTACACTGAAAGGACCTTCACCTCCTGAAAATACAAGAGAATAAAACTTTTGGCTTTTTTTACATTAAATAACTACCTTGATTGGAAACAGCATAATGCAATTTTTTTCAGATAATGTCCTTTGCATTGGACAGCCTTTTTTCTTCTTTTTTTAAGTAAAACTATGAAACTCTTGTCCACTAAAGATGACAGAAATGCATTGCTGGGTCTTAAGAAGTTAAAATGATTTTGTTCTGTAAATGTTAGATGGGGTTTATGATTTTAACATGTCCAAAATGTACTGTACTGTAGCCCAAAAACCATCAGGTGAAGTCACAGTGGCTCCATCTACTTCTGACAAAGTAATTCAATAAATTACATTTTATGTATTTTAACAGGGTATCTAGTAACCTGTAACCTATTACTTTTCAAATGAACACACCAAACTCTGATGAAATCAGATGAATTCTAATGAAATTCATCTCAGCAGCCTCTCCTCTGTTATCCTCATTTCCAACCCACAGGCGCTGAATGAAAGTGCATCACAGCTGTTTTGCAGCGGCAATGACTGTAAGGTGGAGGAGGGTATTTCCATTATGGACGAGGCCGTCATCCCCTGCCTCCACCTGATGAGCCGAGACCCCACTTTAACTCAGGAGGACAGGGACGCAATGGAGAGCATCCGCAGTCACTGGTGCTGCTGCTTGGGCCGAGACATGGACGGTACATCATTCAAAGTCTCTCCCGTTTTATCTTGAGACACATATTGTAAAATATGTGTTTGCATTTTCTCTCCCTGTTCTATAGACATTCAGTTACAAAATATTAGAGTTGCTGCGTTCGATTAATATTTTGATCAATTAATCTATTGATTATTTTCTTCTTTTCAATTAAATAAAAATTTGAATTAGCGCAAAAACAATAAAACTGCGAAACATGTCTGAAAATGACAAACTGCTTGTCCTTCATTCCAGAACCAATTGAATCAACAACCACAAAAAGTATCAAGTAAAAGGACATATATGAAAGTCAATATAGAAATTACAACAGTAGTATAAAAGTATATATTAAAATATCTATAGATATAAACAATATTCAAGTCAAATGACATCTACAAACATGTGCAATGCAGTCTTAAAGTGCTTAACAACTTAAGATTGTTTTTATTTCTATATAGATATTTTTGTATATCCTTTTATATATATACTTTTATACTTTTTGTGGTTGTTTCAGTTGGTTCTGGAATAAAGGACAAGCGGTTTGTCATTTTCACACATCTTTTTCACATTTTTCCTTTTTTTTTGCCTATTCAAATAATGGTTTAATCAAATCAAATTGAAGAAAGTAATGACTAGATTAATCGATTACAAAAGCAGTTGATAGCTGCAACTTTACTATTTTGTAGCTGGATTTCTGTAGAAACATACATTTTATAATAATATCAAAATAATTGAAACCTGCCGCCGTACTTTGAATTTTTTACTTCCTTTAAATGTGATTCTTATTTCAGAGCTCTTTTTTTCTTTTCAGATTCCCTGCAGGTTAAGCTTGGTGAGTTCCTGCCCAGGGTTCTGGACTGTTCAGCTGAGACAGTGGTACTTAAAGATCCACCTAAAGTCCATGTGAGCCTGGCCCATGACCTATGCAGTCGCCTGGCTGCTGTCATGGAATCCATCCACAACACGTCTGTAGTCACCGTTAAGTAAATGCATGCAAGAAGAGTCACAATGGAACTTTGTAACATCTGGAATACAGCAACACAGCTGGTGGATGGCTCTGTCCAAACAGTCCAAATTCTACATGTCATCATCTACAGTACGTTGGCATTATATGCGTGTACTCATTCATGCATGTATTGGATTTGATATGAGAGGATTATCTAAGCCACAGTCAAATGTCACATATGTATGAAAGTTGTTTTCTGTCTTCATTTGAGCAGTTTTGAACTCTCCAAACTGATGAGTGACACCAATGTAGGGAGATGCAGATGAAGGTGGCTGTTCATTCTAAATGTACCACAGCAAAGACAGGACATATTTTAGTAGAGGTTTGGTCTTGAAGGTTGTACTGAACATTTCTATTGTAATGTCATCATTTATGTGATTTTCCGAAACAAGCAAAACATGTGCTGACAGAGTGCTGCAGTACCATAAAAATCCTGAAAATAAGATGTAGTACTGTAAGGAGAATAATGACGTAATCACTACACCCTGTAATTACTGTTCTAGTTCACCAAGTCCCTTTGCACCTTGTGCGGTTGCACACATTGGTGTGTCCATAGACACTAACTCGGTCGCTTCAGCCCAACGCTGTAAAAGGTCAAAACCTATGTCATATTGAATCAGTCAAGTAAACACATACAACTACTGTTTTCACAGATAAAACTTTCATCCAAATGCCGCCCTATTTTCAGAAAATGAGCAAAAGGAAAGAACTGATATGCAAATAAGTCCTTATGAGTCATTATCATCCTAATGTTTTAAACTTTACCAGTTCAATAACATACATACAAACAGCTGTTGATACACATTAGATGTACTTTATCCAAAAACACTGAGTGGCTTTAGCTTTTGCCTCCAGTCCTCCAATTTGCCAAAGCCTTTGTTTCAATGGCATTTCATTACAGTTTCCCATCTAATATAACAGTTCTATTCATTTCTCACGTTAATCAGATTTCTCATTGGTCCACAGACATTTTCTCCTTGAAAACTTTCTGCAGTTGTAATTTTTTTTCCTTTTTTCAAATTTTCTCCATCCTTTCCATTTGAATAAAAATAACTGCATGACATGCACATAGCAAGTCATTTTTCTATGCAGGTTTGTGATTCATTTGGGGTAAAATAAGTAATTAAATAAAGTTAGTAGACAAAACACGTAGATCATGAACCCAGATATAAAAATGGCTCACTGAACCCAACATTACAGTCCTTCTGATCCGTTTACTTGCATGTTCTTCCAGGCCGATGCTGACTGATCCAATATGGTGATGCTGTTCACATACGATCCAGTGGCCGATTCAGTGTCTATGTGTGTATGTCTGTGGTTATGTATGTGGACCAAAACAGCAGCTGCACTAGCAAACACCTATGCAGTCCATGCTCAGGTGACCTCATACATTGCACAGGTCATAGTGATTCACTCAGCTATCTGGGATAACGTCACATCATCAGTTCTTAACATGGATCAGTCTTTGTAGCACACATTCTCTTTGACTCTACTGTGGCCTGTTGGCCTGAAAACCAGCAAGACATGTTACACCTACCCTGAACAATACCCAGGAATAAAACTTAAAAAATATATCAAACCAAATTTATATGATTAGAAGGAAAGGAGAGGATATGTGAGAATTTAATGGTGGATAAACTGACTCTTGTACTTTACTGGATTTGGTAGAATTTGCTGATTGTGTTGCTAACCTGTGAGACCTTTGTGTAGGACTGAAAACTCTAGATTTGCACTCCACACTGTTTAATAGCTTTTTTAAATTGTTTTATATCACTTTGTAATATGCCTTGTATTTCCTAAACTGACTATGGGCGGTTGCTGGTGTAGGTGAGGGTTTTGTCCTGTTTGAAAGGTAAAACATGCATAAGACAATAATAGATGAAATGTCATGTTTGTGGTGCCCCTGCTATGTCACCGTACCATGAATGTGATGCTGATTTCAGGCCTGTATTTACTGATGATACTTGTGCATCTGACTTCACTCTGCTTTTTGATTATATTCTTTGAAGATACACAATAAAAATCTGTAAAGGTCTCTATATTCTATGTTGTATTATTAATGATTACTTTTAATCGTGACTTGAAAAGTAACTCACAAAAACCTTAGTAGTAGAACATCAACTTAATGCAAATATGACACAACCTGACAGACAGACATCAGGACACAATAATGAATGCAGAACTAAAAATACATTTTTGCCAGGAAATGATTTTTGAAAATATCTAGCTGTACAGCTCTGTCACTTGTGGGTGTTTTTCTCCCGTTCAGCCCTTACATGGCTGCAAGAAACATCATTACACTCAACTGATAATCACTCAAAAAAGTGTTTGTTTTACTGTCATGTTGGCCTATGTACTGAACGTCTGTGTTATTTTCAAGGCTCAGTCAGCAATATCACATATAATCTTCTAAACTCACTTAAACCTCTTTTTATCCATGTATAACTCTGTTTACGATTCTACACTGTTTTACTTTTCAATAAAGTCCAAACTGCACAACAGACATTCAGTTAAAGTCAGATCCACTCAGTGATACTGGTTGTAACAAAATCCTATTTCTCTCAAATGTACTTATGGTGCTAGAATCAAATACGATAATGGTTGTAACATGTCATACATATACTTTTAACGTTTCCTCTGCTCAAATGTGCTCAGTGGTCATTTTACACTGTCCTGCACTGTTTGAATTTCTTTTGTCATCATCAGACATGACACCCTGACCATGTTTGCACATTGAATCCACCTTAGTTTTAACCAGTAAAGAACACGTTGGATGCACAAGACAAGACACAATCACAGCTTATCAGACAAGTGTTTTTTTCAAGTCTGATCCATGTCTGTGGTTAGTAATTCAAACAAAAAGACACTGTCTTTGAGAAATTTAAGTGCTGCCTTTCATTTCTGTTTAAAGCGAACAGTGATCTAAAAGAGATGATAGAATGTCTGAAAGTACAAACACCCATTTCCAGAGAAAAGCATCATCTACAATGCAAATAAAGCTAAAATGTGGGTTTTATTAGTAATTCACTTGAAGATGATTTGAGCTTAACATCATTTTGTAGTAAAATACATTTTGACTTGATATCTGTAACATACACAAGAAAAAGCTAGGACAGAGAAATGTTTATTAACTGTAACATCATGTTGTGATATATGCTACTTCCTTTTTTGTTTAAATTACATTTGCTAATCATTTATGAATTTGACACAGATGTGGATCGAAGGCATTATCCCATACGACAATATATGATTTCCTTAAGTTTTAAGACATTTCACATAGATAAAATTGATTTTTCATTATATATATATATATATATGAGTTTTTCCTCGCTATGCACAATGAGAAAAAAACTCATTGCATAATAACGCATTCTCAATAATGCATTTTATCTAATATGTTTTCTCCTCTGGTGCCCATGGAGACACTAGAGCAGGACTATTGTCACATTATTTAGCCATTTTGACAGATTTTTATGATTTTACTTGTGAATATTTTACAGGCTGTGAAATGCTGTGTTAAAAGTTAATTTAAAATCAACCAATTTTCCTTAACCCTTAAAGGCCCATAAGCACCTGCCGAGCTAAAATGTTTAATCACTGTTGATCCACTAATCCTATTAATACTTGTAAATAACTGAGGTAAAATGATGCGTCATCTTTACAGCAACATCAGATGTCTTCAGATGCATCCATAGTCTCCATAGTGAATATGGAAACACCATCATCTTCTGCAATGTTGATTTAATGGTAAAACACATTTAGTTGGACAAATTACATTTATTTTTATGTCGAATTAATGATATATTTTGCTGAAGAAAATCATATTTTCTTCAGTTTTTTGTGTTTTCATATAATAATCTTTGAGTTTACCCTGCGTTTTTATGGACATCTACATGATCAATGAATAAAATATAGGAAAATACCTTATTTACACTGAAAAAAGCAAAGAATAATATTATAATAAATGGTGATAAATCATTTGTTAAAGATTAAATGTAGAGATAAATTAATTAAGACATCACTGCAAACAATAGTTCTGTGATTATATGGTTTAACTTTTGCTCTTCTTCAGTCAAACGGTGAGGTGAATTTACATTTATACCACAAGAATTTTTTTTTTTTTAATTGCAAACTGTACAAAACATAGAAGCAACACTATAGCTTAATACATAGACACACTGACTGGACAAAAGTATTATATTATTTTGTTGGACCACCTTTAGCTTTGACTACAGCCTGAATTTACGGTGTCATTGATATGATAAACATATGTCACAATATTTATTTCATCCTTTTTTGGACGCAACTGCTGAACCTAGGCCTGACCAACTGAAGTAACCACAGATCACAACACTGCCCCCACAGGCCTGTACTGTAGGCACTAAGCATGATGGGTAATCACTCCATCATCACTCTGGAACTTTGTCCATCTGGACTCATCAGACCATATGACGTTTATCCATTAAAAAGACTCCAATCTTTATGCTCTTTATTAGAGATGTAAACAATTAATGGACTATCAATTAATTGTCGATAAGAATTTGCTCGATTAAATTACATTAATTGTCAGTTAATTGCCCTTTTCCGTGCCCGTGTCTAAACTCAGCTACGTTGCCGGAGCCTTGCATTGATAAATGGCTTTAGGGACCTGGTGGAACACAGCATTTGCACTGGTACAGGTTTGTATCCACACCAAACATTCTATCCAAAAAGAAAAAAACAAAAGGAAATCTCCTTCCATCATGTCAGAAAAAAAGTCAGAAATGTCCATTTCTTCTAAACTGCCCCTCCTCAGATCCTTTGATTTTATTTTATTTTTCTGCAGAATTTATTTTCTTCAACTCCATAAATGTCATTGTCTGAACTGTATGCAATGGTTCAATTAATCCACCATTCAGGAATATAACGTGCTTTTTTTCATGAAGTATATAAACAATATTTAGCTTTTATTCGTATAGACACTATTGAAGGAAGAATTGAGGTTCTCAGGAAAATCACTGGTTATCAATTAATCGTTGATCGATCGATAAGGTCAACCAACTAATGATTAATGAATTAATCGATAATTTGCATCCCTACTCTTTATCAAACTAATGGATGTTTCAGAAATGACAAGCTCCCCATTCCTTCAATTAGAGTTAAAGAACAAGTTGCTGCTGAAACACATTCATCACTGCAGTAATTAATCAATGAAAGGATCTGAACTATGTGCTGAATTAAATCTAGTTGAGAACTTTTGTTGGACAAAGCTGTGTATATTTTAAAGTCTCTGAATGACAAAGACCTGACAGAGAAATGGCTTCTGATGCCAATCCAGGAGGAAAAATAAATAAATATAATGTAAACAATAAAACAAAATATAAAATAATATTTTTTTTGATCATTTTAAATAATTTTAAGTTAATTGGAAAAGAAAATGTGCAGGATAATTTCTGAATTCCACGTTGTGTCTTAAATATTTCACAAGACATCAAATCACTTTATTACGACAATACAACATGAGTCATCACTACAAAAAAGTCTTAGGGACACATTTTTATGAGAAAAGGACCAGACTATCCCTAGAGATGTCCAAACTGTCAACAGCTGCTGCTTGGAGATCCAATTTAATCATAGATTTACTGTTCTTATGTTACTTGACAATGCATGATTTCTTCATTTCTATAATTCATGTAGACAAAATTACAACTTTATTCTTGCAATATTGTTTTTTCTTTTTCTAGTACTAATATTAAGTTCTTGTAACATAATGACTTTTATCTGAAAATATTAGGATCAAATCATCAGTCGACAACCTTTGCCATCTAAAGAGCCATTTTAGATCAGAAAAAAAAAATAGAAGTTTTACCTCCAAGTGGTGACTGTTTAAGAAGCTCTCTAGGATTAGTTTGTATGGAATATAAGGATTAGTTTGTATGGAATATATACAATGAATCAATGTTTTTGTCTGTAACACTTGTAATTCTGGTTACATGTCTATTTACAGAACTACAAAGAAATGACAGAACTACACTTAAGTAAACAGTGACATTTGTCGTTATAGTGTTGTACATGAAGAAATGATTGGTATATGGAGGCTTTCTTTGCAGTGGTTTATACAGATGAATACCTTCAGTGTCATAAAATAAAAGTAGTTGACTTTTACTTCTACTACTACTACTACTACTACTACTACTACTACTTTTTATTATTATTCATTTGGAGTGCAGTCTACATTTTTACAGCTGCATTACATAAGCATGGCTTAATAGCAGTAGTTATTCAGTTATTCTTATTTTCATATGTTTTTGTTTGTTTGTTTGTTTTTTTAAATAAAGACACACGGAGACACAGGTGCCCTCCCATGATCTAATGGTTCCTTGAGTTGTAGCATATGATTAATAGCGGAAATTGTAAGTAAGTAAGTAAGTAAGTAAGTAAGTAAGTAAGTAAGTAAGTAAGTAAGTAAGTAAGTAAATAAATAAATAAATAAATAAATAAATAAATAAATAAATAAATAAATAAATAAATAAATAAATAAATAATAAATCTTTTACTTTGAAGGCAACGCACCCAACCGGAAGTCAGCTCCAACAGATTTGGATTTTCTTTTCACTGTGGGAATTCCCACTGAACGGTCCAATTAGCTCGCACATAAGTAGAGATCACCATAGTTCGTCTTCGGCAGCAAAAGTAGGGCAGTCAGTGTCATTTTATGTAAACTATGCGTCTGGTGCTTCCTCAGTTTGTCTGAGGAGCGGAACAGACTCTGTTCGCCGCCGGGACCGAAGCGGAAGTTGTTGAACCCAAACAGTCGGAGCGGTCCATCCAACCCGTTCACGGACTACTGTGGACTGCGCGAATATTACATACCCCAAGAGTTAGTGTCAATAAGCCAAAAGGCACTTCAGTACACAGGTAAGCAAGCCCAAGCCTTAAACCAGTACAAGCTGACTGCTATATATGACTCTGGACCTTGTTAACTAAACAGTTTAGTTAGCTAAGTAAGTAAGCTAGCAAGAGGAGTCGGCGTCTAACGTGGTTCAACAGTCTTACACTTCCAATATTATTATAACAAATAGTGGCTATTATCTCAGTTTTGGGACCGGAGAAAACAATTAATATGATTTTATGTGTTTTTCCGATTTCACTGTCACTGAAATAAATCCAGTGTGAAACTAGCTTTGTTAGCCAAACTCGGTAAACGGATCCTGCTAACTTACCCATGTTCTAAATATACCTGAAGGAGCTGAGGTGATGTCAAAACCCAGGAAAACTCCAGGACCTCTCTTCTGTATTCACGTCTGTGGCATTTATTTATTTATTCATTTATTCATACATACATGCATACCGTGCACAACTATAATTTCCACTTAAATTGCACAGGTTTTATTAAGGTTTTTCACCTGAATGCATCATATTGCACTGGACTCTCATGCATTTGACAGGTCTGACATTAGCTCACATATGTTTGAACTAACTCAGGGGGGAAATAACATGGGTTTGTGTTTGAGCAGTCAAGGTATTGTGGTTAGTTTGACTTCCTACCAGTGTTTGACAGGAAGAGCCAAGCAGGTTAGTGCAAGTACTGACGTGAAGTATTTTAATAACACACTAAATATCAGGCAAATCACTCTGTGGGTGAAGTTTAACTGCAGGTATTTGATTTTTCAATCAAATATTTCCTGGGTTTATAATTTGGTTCTGGTGAGATTGACCAGATCCTGAGTGACAAGATAAATGTGGCTGACAGAGATAAAATAAGAGAAAAGATATGACTATTTATCCTGCTCTGGGGAAATATCAGTGTTTACAGCAACAAAAATACAAAAGTGAACTAAGACCGGCAGAAACATTGAAGAGTGAAACATGAAATATTGAACAGAATCTTGAATTTATTTTGCTTGCATTTTACATCCATTACATATTATTTACATATTTGCACTAGAAATAATGAATAAGCAACAGAACTAACAAAAAAAAACATACTTACCAGAAAGTGTATCAGAAGGAAATCAGATGTAAAATACTTGATGCATTTTGTTCAGCACCTAGAAATGTAAAAGCAACTAAAGCGTGCAAAGTGTAGTTAACATTTGTGATGCTCTTGGATGTAAGCTCTTTTTTTCCCCCTTTTTTATTTGCTTGACTTCATTTGTTCCATTCAAAGTAGAAATGGATGGATGGAAATCATTACTTAAGTATTTTGATTTTCATAATATTTTTACATGAACCCAAGATGAAACATGATTTAAAAATTGTTTTCTTTTTTTTCTTTAAAAAAAAAAGAAATATCATAAACGTTTGATAGAAGTAAACAACTGTTACTTTAACTTAAATTTAGAATTTATTATTTTGCCTCAATCTCAATCAGATTAATTTGATATATTGCCCAGCACTAGTTGAAAGTCAGAATATGGGACATTGTCTCAATACGTGGAGGGATGTATAAAGGTTGTAGTTGTAAAATGTTCTTCACAACTGTCATAAACTTTGTGTCCTTGAGGCTCAACATTCTAGTGCGACAGACGGGTTATAAGCTACAGTCGGGTCTCTGATAAATGGGTCTTTCTTGCTCTCTGTGGGAAGAATGTAATGGTCACACAAAGCGGTTTGACCAACAAATTGTTCAAGAGATGTCTGAATATCTTTGGTTTCCCTTAAAAGGACAGAGATATGTCCTGAAGTTGAACAGAAACACAGAGCTGCAGTGGTGATGGAGAGGAGGAAACACAAATAGACTGCCAGCCAGGGGTAGGGATGCAAAGTAGAGCCCGATTAATCGTGCCAATTATAGCCTATCACCAATTAATCAATTTTGACCAATATGTAGCTGATTTATTAACTTTTTTTGCTGTGGAGAATATGTCACACGCTGCTCCTGTGTGTGTGTGTGTGTGTGTGTGTGTGTGTGTGTGTGTGTGTGTGTGTGTATGTGTGTGTGTGTGTGGGTGTGTGTGTGTGTGTGTGTGTGTGTCTGCAAGTGTTGACAGTGTGAT
>JAPTYQ010000007.1:338351-354596 GCA_029814465.1 Ostorhinchus cyanosoma | reverse complement strand
CCCCGCCCCCGCCTGTCTACCTTGCAATTTCATTCTGCAGTAGGGCTGGACAATAATTCAATATCAATTATACAGGGTGTATCAAAAAAAGTTGACTCTCCAAAAAGTATCCACCAAATTTACAATTGAACATTTTCATTGAAATTTCTTTGTTTACATATGTTGGTCTGGACAGCCTGCTTCGGTCCATACCAAAGTTTAATGCATAATTGTGTGTGTGACTGAACGCAGCCCCAGTTTCTGGTGGGCAAATTTGTATTTTGCCCTCCAAAAAAATTAAAGGGTTCAAATTGGATGAAAAGTCTTCAACTGTGATGCAAAATGTGAACTTTGGTTTTTCTCCGCTGTGATCTTCAGATTAACCTTTTGTTTCCTCCCATTTGCACTGTTGCAGTGGACAGCCTTTCATGTGGTTTGACATGTACATTGGGATGCATCGAACATGCCAGAGGGGCGTGGCCTGTTTTTCCACCTAATCACCTGTACAAGGTCCAAAATTGGGGTCAGATTGGTTGTGTAACCAACGGACAATAGGCTGACAAGAAAAATGACAACCGCAAATTCTTTACACCTGATTAAAAGTGATAGTGTTTGGAGCTCAGCATAATGTGGGCTTCAAGCTTCACATTTTTATGGAACTCCTTTCATTTAGCTGTGGATAAAAATTGGGTAGGGCCATTGGCCTCACACATTTGCAAGACTGTTCGTCCACAGTTTACACCACAACAGCGTGCATCCATGGTAAATGAATACCATGGTACCAAGAGTGTGACAGAAGTTCTAAGGTGTTTTTGTTGGCGGGGGGGGGGGGGTCGGCCGGCCTGGCCCGGCCCGGCCCATCATTGGTGCTTTCCTGTTCCTCTGACTCCGCCCTCAGTGTGGAGCCAAGTTAATATTCCTAGAACAATTGGCTTCTGTGGCTCGCCTTGGATAGTCTCCAGGCTGCCAGTTCCTTCACACTGTGGCTCGAGCTTGAGTACCTCCCACCAAGGGATTTTCCCCACATGTCCTCCTCATTCCTCACACACCAGAACCGTCGCTATTGAGTTTGACACGCCCAGTCTTCACCAGGAAATTGCAAGACACAGCCAGCCGCGCTTCCCTGTCGTTGTTACCTGGGTCAGGTGCTTGAGGTTACGCTCTGTAAAATTGATCTCATCCACTATTAATCGATGGCACAAAATTAAAACAAAATTGATCTAATATCAATCAAATTGATTTTTGTACAGAGCCCTAAAAATTACATTTTCTGTCCTGAACAATAGAACCCTTTCTTATTCCTTGACTACTTATGTACAGTTGTATAAAACAGACACTTTCACACATAGGGCCAAAAGGGTGCTTTTTTAAAATAAATTCCTGTTCTGCCTCGGGGTGTAAACAAAAACGGTAGTATAAAAATGCCACGGTTATCTAACAAATGCATTTTCTTGTAATAGTGTGTCACGGTACTCTTGCTGTGCATGTATGCTCAGATTTCTCAGAAACTCCAGTTAAGTCCTTAGCTCAGTTATTGCCAATAGCTCAATTTAGATGTGCATGTGAACATCCTGAATGTCTCACTTTTAAGTATGCGCCAGTTTCTGACTGGGTACAGGACTCTGGTACACAAACAAGATGACACACTACTACAAGGAAATGCGTACGCCAGATAACTACGGTGTTTTTATACCACTGTTTTCTTTTACATCTCTATGCAGAACAGGAATTAATTTATTTTAAGAAGCTCCCTTTGTCCCATGTTGTGTGTGTGTGTGTGTTTTATACGACTGTACACAAGTGAAGGAGTAAGAAAGGTTATTTTATTCAGTATAGTCATAGAATTTGCTCCTGCTGTGAAATTCTGTTTTTGCTGACAAGCAAAATAAAAATGGAATTTTGGATGAAAAAATAATTGTTCTCTTAATGTAGAAAACACAAACTGAAAACAAATTGAAAACCGTGGCACAAGAACCTAGGTAAAGACCGAACTGTGGGATACCTGTACTGTCACAAACCTAGTACAGGTTTGGGAAAGTATCAGAGGGCGGTCATCTTCCCTTACTAGAATTCCAGCAGCCAAAACCCAAACTGGGTCCCAAACTGACTGGACTGGACTGGACTGGACTGACTGACTGACTGGACAGTGAAGACACCGAGAGTAAAATTTATTTTTGTTTCTCAAACGTCTTAAATAGAACTGTGTGCTTTTTTTTTTTTTTTTTTTTTGTATTTTTGTGATGAACTAAGATTAACTACATCTACTCTTTTTTAAATTATTTTTGTTTTGAGAGACTGTTTAAAACTCGGAGTGGAATTTTTAGTTGCAAACCAACTGAACTGTATTTTTCTTCCTCTGAGCGTTGAAAAACCAGAGTGGAAATTTAGAGTTTGATTGGGGGGGGGGGTACACCATTAAAGTAAATAAATTAAAGCCCAAACTCAAAGTGTCACACCTTGATCCCAGAATTAAAGCTATAATTGCCATTCTGCATGTCACAGTAGTTATATTTTGATCTGCTTCTTGCTGAGCCATGGAAGAGCCATGATCTAACAAGGTTCATGAGTTCGTCCTTCACGTATGGGGAGTGGCCTTCAGTTCGAGATGCTGAAGGAACTTTTGTAGAATTAACATTATTTATTGAGTATTTAATTTAATTTTTCAGTGTCCAATGGTTGAAGTCAGTCAAAAATATTCATAGTTTTAGCAAGGATTTTTTTTTTATATCTGGCGAATTGATGTGCTTAAAATCTTTTGTTACAGACCAAAAAAAGTAAGTGTTTAAATACCCAATAGGCCCAATGATGCATTACTATGCATGTGTGTGTGTACGTTGTTTTAATGTTAATAATAAAAATGTGCTATTCAAGAAAATTCGTAGTGCTCCTACATTTTTTCTGTGCTCCTAAATTTGGGAGCACCTACGTATGCTCCTAGTGAAAAAGCTAAGTGTACAAGTGTATTGGCTAAATTAATTTGAAACTGATCAGAAATTCTAATAATGTTGAACAACAATTAAACTGATTCTTTAACCTTTATTTTTCCTCCATCTGAACACAACCAAATGAATTTAAACATTTGTAAATCAGTGAACAGTCTGTGCTGGTCTGAATTATTGTGTTTATAAATGTTGTCACGTTTAAATATGGTGCTCCCTGTAATGTGTGGCGGATTCCTTGTCATTCGTTTGCCTGCTGCCATACAATACTTCCAAAATATTGCCTTTTTGGTATACAAGCCAGTTGAATTTTTTTAACCACTGAAGGTTGAATCAACACATTTTTTGTATCAGAGAAGACAGCCCGGTTCAATGAAGAAGTGATGTGTGAAGAAAATTCAGCGTCAGACTCTGTAAATGTTATAGTACTATTTGTCCTCCAAATGGTCTTTTATCCTCGTTGCTGTGACATACTGAGGATTGAAACTACAAAAAACCACCTCTACCACTGCACACATCAGGTGAGGGGAGCGTAGGAGCTCAGACCGGGGGAAGCGTGCGGGGCTTTGGAGGAGGTGGGTTGTTCATATTCAGGTTTTTACTAAGTGCTGTGCAAAATGCCAGATCGGTAGGTATAGCTTTAAGTGACTTAATATTAACTGAAAATATTGAGATGAAATTCTCCAGATTTTAGGCATGCACATTTTATCTTGGATCCTTGCAGTTTTCTAACATCCTGTTGACTTTACACTTGTACTTCTGTTTCATTCATTACATAAAAAGAGAATTCAAATACCATCCAAAAGCAACTGGATAAAGAGTATGAAGTGATGTGCTGTGTTCTATTTGTGTGATCCAGGTGCCATGAGCAGTGAGCTGAATGTGCCCATGGGCTCCCCGGCCCCGGGCGTCTCAGAGCGAACCACTGATGGGGGGGGTATGGACTACAGGGACTGGGTCCGGCGTAGTTACCTGGAGCTGGTCAGCTCCAACCACCACTCGGTCCAGGCCTTGTCCTGGAGGAAGCTGTATCTGAGCCGGGCCAAGCTCAAGGCGTCCAGCCGGACCTCTGCTCTGCTCTCAGGCTTTGCTATGGTCAGTCCTTCACCACAAATTCACATCTGACAACACAACTGTTTTAAAGGTCTGCTGCCAGAGTCTCACACCCAAGGACATGTTACACAGTCTACCCTACACCAGCTGATATGATGATCTTACATCAGTCTTCATTTTCTGCGACTGAAGAAAGAAATTCATGACAAATAAGATTCAGATCCGGTTCAGCTTTTTGCAGATGTTACAGGTTGTACCGTTTCTTGTTTTACACTGTAGTGACTCAGAAGCTGGTGTTAGGGTTAAGATCCAGAACTAACAGAAACTGAGAGTAAGATCCTCTAAGGCAGGGATCTCAAACTTGCATCCCAGGGACCAATTCAGGCCCTCGGGATAATATTTTGTAGCGCCTACTTGACATCAGAATTTTGTGTTAGTGCAGCCCACACGTATTTCTCAAATGCACGTTTTTGCTGAGACTTGCCATGCTTTTACTTTTTTTATTTGCATCACTTATGGTCTACCATAGCTACTGTCATAACAGCTTCCAGCAGCATTTTTTTGTCAACGGTTGTCAAGATAGCCAACCACGAAGTACCTGGGGAAGTATGAATGTTAGTCACTTAGTTTAAGCATATTTCAGAGTGACACCAAGTGGATGGAAAATATATCACATCACCCAAGTCCAGTCATGTCTCTCTCAAAATGTGCTGTGAAGAGAAACATTGGCAACGAGCACAGGCAATTTCAGGAAAAGTGGGAGACAGAAAACAGGGACACCCCTACGTGTCTCATATGCATAGAGAAAGTTGCAGTGTATAAGGAATACAATGTCTGACGTCATTACTCAACTAGACATGCTGAGGAGTCTACAAAATACCAGGGAGATGAGAGAAAGAACCAGGTCACCTATCTTAAAAAATGTCTATTTAGGCAACAAAATTTATTCAAGATAGCAAACAAAGAGAATGAAGCAGCAGTCGAACCTAGCTACGTGGTAAGTAGGGGAGCAACGGTACACGTCATACCGTTGTACGAGCATGTACCGTGGTATGGCTCATTTGTCATTTTCAAATGACATTCCCAGACAACTCACATGTATTTTAGAACTTTGTAAGATGATTGATTTACGGAATTCTACTGTCATTGGTTAGTCGCAGAGCCCAGCTAGATCGTTACCTGACAGAGCTAGATGCAGTGAGAACCAGCCCAAGCTGGACTCAGTGAGCCCAGCCTGCGCGGGACAGTGACGACAGTGTTCCTACTTCCAATTACCCATCTCAATATTAACATTAGTAAAACCTCCTCCGTCATCGCCATGTTTGTTATTATTGACTTTGTTCTTTGTCTCGAAAAAAAAAACTTTACTCTTCTTCATGGTATTTGTCCTGTATGGTGATTAAGCACAGCGCCCTCTGGTGGATTGATTGAGAAATGCTCATTCCAACGTATAGGACCCATGGAAGTATGAAGGCACGGCAATGTGACACATAACTTAGAAATGAACATACCTATTTACAGTACAGGCCAAAAGTTTGGACACACCTTTTCATTCAATGCGTTTTTTTTACATTATAGATTCTCACTGAAGGCCTTAGACTATGAATGAACACATGGAATTATGGAGTTAAAAAGAGTGTGACATAACTCAAAACATTTGATTCTTCAAAATAACCACATTTTGCTTTTATTACTGTTTTGCACATTCTCTGCTTTCTCTGGATGAGCTTCATGAGGTAGTCACCTGAAATGTTTTCCAAAAGTCTTGAAGGAGTTTCCAGTGATGCTGAGCCCTTGTTGGACATCTGCGATCCATCTCATGCTATTTAACTGACAAAGTGTGTCCAAACTTTTGGCCTGTACTGTACTTAAGGCTCTCCATCAGCTCCCAGTTATTTTATGGTGCACAGCCAGGCTCTGCATCTGAACCGTACCAAACCGTGAACCGTGACTCAAGAACCGCAATACGTACCGAACCGTGGATACCCTGTACCGTTGCATCCCTAGGTAAGTAAGATGATTGCTAGGTCTGGAAAGCCTTTCAAAGTTCATCAAAACGTGCATGTTTACTACCTGCAAGTGAAGTAAAGAAACAACTTTTTTGTGGAATACTTTAAGGGGCCAAGCCTGGTCCAGACTCCACGTTCAGTGGCCCCCAGATAAGTTGAGTTTGAGACCCCTGCTCTAAGGTCTCTCAGTTTATGTTATAGCTGGATCAGTTTAGCACTGTCATCTTTAGAATCTGTGAAGGAATTGAATGGTAAATGATGGATGGCGGCACTAGGTTGTAAGCTATAAGTCAATATGATGTATGTTTTCCACAGTTATGACACTCTTTCTTTAATTTTTGACAAATGTACATATATTCCATATATACATGCATATACTTTAATATATATATATATATTTTTTTTTTTTTAACCTCCAATGAATTAATATAATTTGGTTGTTCTAAAATTGCTCATAAGTGAACACGTGACCATGAATGTTGGTCTCTATATAATTAACTGGTGACCCGTCCAAAATGGGGATAGACTCTAAACCTCCCTGAATCCCCTCAAAGGATTAAATGCTTCCAGAAAATGAAAGAATTATAGCACTTCTTAAATGTGAATTTGTGTGTTTGTATTCCTCCTCTGTGACATTAAACTGAAGATCACTGGGTTGTAGATGAAAGGAGACATTTGAAGATGATTTCTTGAGTTTTACAAAACAGTTTATCTTGATTTTATAACAAGTAAAAGATGAACAGTTAAACTAAAGTAGATTAATTGCTGTAGCCCTTGCTAGTTTCAGACTGGACTAGTTTAGTCAACCCAGAGTTGAGGCTAAAGGCCCATTTATGCTCACTTTATGTATGTAAATATGTCTGTCTGTTTCAAACAGTGTGAACATCACTGCCTTTATACTTCCACATGTCCATTGCACTGGACAGTCAATCCACCATAAGGCATTGCTCAGAATTAACATATTGGCCAAATGCCAAAAGAATTGAATTTTTTGAGAGAAGCAGAAGAAAGTCAGTAATAACAAACCTGGCGATGACAGAAGAGGAATTGCCTTAAATATATCCGTAGTCGTTTTTCCAAAAGTACCGACCTTTCTGGAAATGATTATCTTCCGTCCATGGTACCATGGTGGTACTGCTCCGTCTTCTTTTTTTTGAATTTGCAACCATAAACTCCCAAAAGACAAACAGAAGCACAGATGTGAAGATTACAGAAGATGACAGATAAAACGTATGAGTATTTCATGTTGAGCATAAATGGGCCTTTACACTGTGTTAGTTTAGCATACTGTCAGTGAAACAGGACACAGGCTAAAGGAATGTCTGTGCTTGCTGTGCCGTAGGTGGCGATGGTGGAGGTGCAGCTGGAGATGCAGTACAGTTACCCTCGAGTGCTGCTCATCGCCTTCAGTGTGTGCACCACTGTGCTGGTGGCTGTACACCTGTTCGCTCTGCTCATCAGTACCTGCATCCTGCCCAACGTCGAAGCTGTCAGCAACATCCACAACCTCAACTCGGTCAGCGAGTCTCCACACGAGCGCATGCATTACTACATCGAGCTGGCCTGGGGCTTCTCAACCGCTCTGGGCATCCTGCTCTTCTTAGCTGAGGTGGTGCTTCTGTGCTGGATCAAATTCTTGCCTGTGGACTCCAAAAAGCCGCTGTCCACAGCGTCACCCCCAGTGGAGCAGCAGTACAGTGGCTGGCAGGCGGCACTGGCCTCCACTATCATCATGGTTCCGGTGGGTGTCATCTTTGTTGTGTTTACCATTCATTTCTACCGCTCACTGGTGCGTCACAAGACAGAGCGCCACCACCAGGAGATTGAGGAACTGCACAAGATTAAAGTGCAGCTGGATGGCCACGAGAGAGGTCTGCAGACTGTGTGAGATAAGACGGTGGCTTTAAGGACCAGTTTATCAAAATCTCACTCTGACATGTGTGGGTTTGAACTCACAGTAAGTGTCCAGAACCTCGCTGTGTCATTATTTATTCTCCTACTAAGGTCATACTGTGGACTGTGCAGTAACCTCATCTGTCAGATGTCTTACAAAGGACCATGTTCGACAGACTGACAGGAAAAGGGCTATGTTTGTGCCACTTTCATGTTTTGATTGTGCCGCTGGGTTCTGATCACTATGTCCAGTTTTGGATGTGGTTCCAGGTCAAAATATTCAGATTAGGGAGGCACTGGTTGTGCAATTCTGCTGTTGTTAATAGCTATCATTTGTTTTGTTTCTGCTTATTTGGTTTCTGTTATTTATTTCCACTTTTGTGCCAGAGAAACACAGACATCTTCATTACACAGATCAAGTGAGAATGGCTTTGGAAAGTTTAATTACAGTTGTTGTAGTTTGGATCAGGAAAAGCCAAATGATTTGTCAATATTTATCTAACCCTAGCAGTCTCTGTGGGGAGTGTTTTTTTTTCCTTTAAAGGTTATCATTGTGATATTTAGCCTACTTGTATCCAAAAACCTGTTGATCTCTTCTTTATAGTGTTGAACAGTAGGCGTGTTTCTTTCTTTTGGTCACAACCTGCTTGAATAACATCAGCAGATCCCACATGTTGGAATCGGAATCTGCTCTTTTTGGAAAAGGCTGACTTCAGAATATCCAAACAAGATTATGCTGTTTACATGACACCAAATTCAGAATACTGTCATCTTCTGAATAACTATGGAATATTTGTAAATATACTCACTGAGTTTGAATGGGCACAAATTCAATCAAATGTATGAACCACTTTAATATTAGTCAGATAACACTGCCATTAGTCAATATTGTCTCATCTGCCAATAGGCTGATCACAGTCGAGTGTCAGCCTCTACCAGTGAGTGTGTATCAGTACATCCCTACTTCAAACAAGACCTCTGTTATATGTGCTGGCTCTCTTATATGAGCAAATACGGGGTGGGTTTCTATCCAAATACGCAGTAAATATTGATCCAGTTTTCAGTTTCAGCCAACTAGGGTTTTGTATGTATTAAGAATTGGTTCAAAGTTGTCATCATCATCAGTTACACGACCTGAGCAGCTGATTCAGGATCTGGTGGACAGAAACTGGCTTTAGGTTGTGCCTCCTGAGTTTCTGTCTCAGATTCAAAGAGTCAAAGCCTTTGTCCAACAATTTCTACAGCTCTTCATGGTGGAGTTGCATTGCCATTTACATCTAATATAGAATTTCTATTGGCAGTGTTCACTGAATTAATGTAAGAAACATCCTCCTTGTTTGTCCACACATGGACTCACAATGGGAATCTCCTAATTTGCACTTAATTTGAATTGACCTTAAATTAATAGACTTTTCTACCCCTCCATAGTGTAAAAAAAATTAGCAGGGTTTTTGATTTATTTATTTATTTATTTTTATTTTTTTTCAATTTTGGTGTTTCCTCTGTGGTTCTTTAATGTACAAATTGAGAATCCAAATAAAAACCACTAGATGGACAACACACCAGGGGTTGCAAGCACATGGAGGCGGGAGCTGCTTACTGTCACTTCTCCACAAAACAAAGTGGCCACAAAATTAGTTTAACTACAACAGCTCCTCTAGTTTTGACATGATATAGTCTTGTTTACTGATAACACACCAGAACATGACCCCGTCCTCAAAAAAAAAACCATGCACACACTGTAACCGAACAGGCACAGTGTGGAGTGTATGGATATTAGTGTAGCACACATTGCCCAGTGAATAGTTGATATGCCACACAATAATAGTGAATTTGTAATAGGAAATGCCAGCTTTAATGTGCATTTTTCTTGATCATATCTGTAAGTAGGATGGGATCTAATTTCCATGCTCTGTTTGCAAATGAACAAGCTTATCTAACAGCCTGGATTGTAAGTACAAACATTCGTTTCCTGCAGATATTGAGGATGCAGTACAGGTTGACATTTAATGTTTCTATGTAAATGCATCACACGTAAAGAAACCTGGATTAATGAAAAGCTGTTCTGCTGCCTTTTCAGTTTTAGTAGTTAGGAAAAAAAAAATAATGACGCTTACCGTGTAAATCTTGTGTATAGTCTGAATTGAACCTCTCTTGAGTGTGTTCATATCAGGAAAATTAACAGATTAATAGGGCCAGAGGAGGAAGAAGGTCCGCTGTGGATCAGGACTAGACTGGGTTGTTGTGGTTTGATTAACATAAACTGCAGCCCAGGTCAGTGTCAGAGATCCACAGAGAAATCTGGATCTGGTCTAATGAGAGTTTCAGACCTTAAGAAGAGCTGGGTGATTTGGCTCCAAATGTTATCAGTCCATACAATTATAACCATAGATGTCTAATCATTATTAAAGCCTTGTAAAAGTCCTGAAAGATGCAACAAAATGAGATTGAATCAAAAAGTGTAAACATCTTTTTGTAGTTTATTCACCAAGAAGGAAACACTTTGAATGAATGATGAAACATTTTGCTTGGATTTTTATCTGTAAATTAAATTAACCTGAAGACAAAAGGAATATATTTCAAACATTTTACTACAGCAACCATAGCTACTGATCATAAAGGAAAATTCCCACAAAATGGCATCCCAATAGCCCAGGTCTTTTCTGAAGTGTATGGTGGTTGTTATCTGCAGGTTGTGGTTGTTAAACTTTTGTCTGTGCCACTAAAGCTGATGTGTTCAGGTTCTGTTCATGCATTGAGCTGCAGATGGCGTCGCCCTGTTCTCCATTGAATGTCTTAACATCAAACATACCAGGTTGTTGTATAAACCGTATTTTTCTCTGTGTTTTTATGTCCTAACTGTGAGATGAGCCTCAAATGTTTGTCCTTGCCTTCCTTGAAAAAGCTTTTATTGTCTTTTACAAAGACCTCTCAACCTGTGTTCTGGTGCTTCTCAAAGTGCTTCGGTGTAAATGTGTTACTGTTCAAATATTGCTCGGCCTTACACAATATTTGCCTTTATGAGCTTTTGTTTCGCTAATGGTTTTAACAGAAGCAGTTTTTTTTGCCAAATGTTCAGTCAGAAGGAGCTTGAAGGGCTCAGTCTGAATGGAAGCAGTTACAGAGAACACGTTCGAATGTCCTCTTGGCCTCCAGTTTATACTAAAACAACAGGTGGAAAAGTAAAGGCACGGGAAAAGCCCAACCCTCCCCAGAATTAATGACAAATCTGTGCAAAATGTACCATCCTGTATCACATTCCAAATGCAACTGACCAAAGCACTGCTCCTGTTGGTTGTGGTCTTGGCTGTTTTGTGTGTCGGTGGATTTGCATGGTTTAAAAAAAAACCCTGCACAGGATGAAATAAAGCATTGAATAATCGACTTGTCATTGTCTGGTTTGTATTCACTTACGTTACATCTGAAAATACTCAGTGTCATGTGACCAGTGAGAAAGCAGCTGCAGCTGATCCTGGATCTGGTCTGATCTTGATGTGGTCTGATCCGGCCCAGACGGAAGGTAAACATTTATGGAAAATGTGATTGGGGGGGGGGTTTGAGTCTGACAGCTGTTTATTGCAGTTACATGAACATAAACTCAGCACCAATAGAACCATGTGACACGAACTTTTAAGGACATAAGTTATCAGCCTTTCATGTGTTGAATGAGAAATTTTAACAAAATGACATTTAAAATTATTAAATGTACACACTGTCGAACGTCAGTAACAGGACTGAAAATGACAATAGACACAGCACTCGGTAAGGAAGACAATAAATAAGTGGTGCCAGGTACAAAAACCTCGCACACCATCAATCCACCTGATGTCATCATGTCTGTGCATGTGCTGATGTCAGCATATCAGTTGCCTCTATATATGTGGCAAGTTTGAAGTAAATTGGAACGAAATTAACGTTTTTAAAGACATTTGAAATTATAAGTAAAAGAAAAGAGAAAAAAAGATTTAAAAAATTCATTAAAAATGTGACTTTGACTTGTTTTTCCCAAACTGTAATCAATTCTAATCTGGGTCACTGGCAATCTGTAAACTCAATTTGGTATGAATTCAGCCAATAGTTTTTCTGCTAGTGTTAACAAACAAACCAAAAACAACTGTGGACTGTGGGAGGAGGCCAGAGTATCCGGACAGAACCTCCATAAGCACGGGGAGAACATGCAAACTCCCATGATGGGCTAAGGGTCTCCTGGCGGAGGCAGGCGTTTGTTCCAGGGGCACGGTGGACACTTTGAAAAAAAAAAAACCAAAAAACACACACACATTGTCCCAAGGAAGCTACATAAAAATTTGAAATGAATTGGACCAGTAGTTTTGTCAGAGAAGATGTTTGAAGAAATTGGTAACAAAGACACAGCGCTTTCACAGTAGCTCGAGGCCTATCAGCCGATGACCTACTAACAAGAAAATAGCAATGTCACCAATATATTGAGTAACTTAACATTGTCTTTCATTCATTCAACTTTGTTTAATTTAAAAATATATATCGATTCTTCACATTCAGGCCTCAACACTTTCAAGAAAAAGTTGAGTGAAACATTTACAACTTTCTAACATTTAACTGGTGGTAGGAGACTAAAGACCCCAAGTCACTAAGTCTTTCTGGTTCATTTTCTATCATTCTAATGCAAATTAGCCTTAAGGTTTCTAACATTATGAGGTCTTAGTCACATTTTGTGCTCCACATGTTCCCTAATGGGGTTAAGTGGCAGCTCCATCTGCTCAGCCTACCAGCACCCTCTTCTTCAGCCAGGCCTTTGTGCAAACTGGTTTTATATTATCCTGTTGAAATAAGAGGTTTGTGGACACAGTTAACATGAAGCTTCTGTTTGGCTCAGTGACATTTGTGTTTCTAACTCTGTGCTGTAGAGCTGGACAGATGTTGTGCACAGTAATCTTAATCCACAAGGTTCATCGGCTCATAAATCTTAATCTTAGACTTCAACCCTTGCCGTTTAAACACTAAGATCCAGATTCTTTCAACAGTTTGTATTTGCATTCGGTATTCAAACCCTTCCTATGTTTGTTTCTGGAACTTTACTTTTATACATTTCAGAAAAAACATTTCTAGACAAACTGGCAATCCCTGACCCATCTTTGCTCTGAAGGACTAGACATTTTCTTGAATATTACTTTTAGACAAAAACAAATTTATCAAGATGAACACATGTAGTTGGAAATTGCTTCATAATATAGTGATTTGTTCTCTAACCCCACAACTTTCACAACAAAATGAAGAAGAAGGGTATATCACTTTTATATCTTTATTTTCCTTAAATAACTGGAAAGAAAATTAGCAAAATATAAAAAATATATTGAGATCATTTGTAATTATGTCACAACTGTTGTGACAGTTGTTGACCAGCTCTGATGAAGTGTTTCCTGCTGGAGCATGAAGTTTTATTTCATCCCAGGCCCAAACCTGGAAAAAACAAAAACAGCTCACTACACTATGTGAACAGTGCACATTCTTTGAGACGTGCCATTCCTGACTGATTAACTTAGCACAGAATCCTG
The DNA here is from genome assembly GCA_029814465.1 of Ostorhinchus cyanosoma. Taxonomy (NCBI): domain Eukaryota; kingdom Metazoa; phylum Chordata; class Actinopteri; order Kurtiformes; family Apogonidae; genus Ostorhinchus; species Ostorhinchus cyanosoma. Next base: position 341,189 of record JAPTYQ010000007.1, on the reverse strand, counting down.
TTGTATGAACCTTCCCCTTCAGAGTATAAAATGAAGCTCATTACTCTCATGTGCTTTTGTAGTTCAGTCTTTACATTTTATTTCTGAGAGAAAATCCAGCTGAGTTACAAAAACCACAATAATTCTCAAAGCTCCAACCAAGTCAAATTTAATGTCTACAGGGTTGGGAACACAACAGAAAACATGGAATAATGTATGATCAGTCGAAGAGACAGAGTCCACAGCAACATCGTTTGTCATCAAAGGACTCAGTGTAAGTGAAATTGAAATGTTTGCCTTGATTTCATGTCTTCAAAAATTCAAAGCTGGAAAGTAAAAATCCACTCATATGCTATATGTCCTCTTTCAAAATGTAACAATCCTTTTTTTTCCTTGTATCCATGAACACCATTTTTGTACCTGTACTTTTCGTTATTGGCCAGCAGAGGGCAGACAGTGTATATTCAACCCTTTCCCAGAGTCCAAGATCTGACTTCCTTTGAACCCCTTTCCCAGCTCTTGCATTTTCCTGTATTTAATTCAGTGATCGTTTTGGAGTTGACAAAAGCTCAAAATAAATTCAAAGGTTATAAGAAAAAAATTCTGAAAATAATTACAAAAAAGTGGCTTTTTCAACAAGATGTTTCAACTAAACATAAAAACAAGGGATCGATAAACATTTTAGATCAGTAGCTGCTTTTGGTCGATGGTAAATGTTTGAGTCTTTGAGGTTTAATTCTACATATGTTTATAGCTCATTGTCACATGATTTTGTGGATTTAATTTATTATCATTTTGTTTTAGCAGATCTCACAATTGAAGTATTTTCTTAAAATTATATGATCAGTTGTCTAATTTCTTTTCTTGTTTAGATTTTTACCCCGTCCCCTGAAGGGGAGGCAAGGGGTAATGTTTCTGGTTGGTTTGTTTCTTTGTCTAACACTTTCACAGCAAAACTATTGGTTGAATTCAAACCAAACTGGGTTTATAGATTGCCAGTGACCCAGACTAGATGCCATTACATTTTGGGAAAAGTACGTCAAAGTTCACATTTTTTAAAATGTTTTTTTATATGTGCGAAGGGGTGGGGTTTGTTGTGCAATTGAGTTTGAGTATAAAAAGCCTTGTCTGCTCATGCTCATAGGAGTTGCATACAGACAATATATTTGGAAAATGATTATCAGACTTTTAAAGGGAGACAACCTGAGAAAACCTTCCTTATGTCTGGATGCTGCTCTGATTGGAATTTTGAGGCTAAACTGACATGACTGAGGTTCCAAAGACTGATAGGCTGCTTTGGGAAGGAAGCAGGATGATAAACACTGTACTGCTGACCTCATCTGGCTCTAGTGGAAAAAAACAAGTGTTTCTTAACCGGCAGTACACTTGTGACCTCTGTCATCTCTTCAGAATGGAACTAAAAAGTGACTAACAATCTAAACCAACTTGGCTATAGCTGGGCAAAAATGTTATTGTGTACAAACTGACACTTTCTACAAAAAACACAAAAACTCTACAACTGGATAAAACAAGTAAAAAGAAGCAAACAACAGCAGACAATACTTCTCTGGTATAATATGACTCTGTAACAATATAGTGAAAAACGGCTGTGATTGGTTTAAGAGCTTAGCGTTTCAACAGGAAATCTACTGATGAGGTGTGTGATCCAGTAAAGGCAACAGAAGAAAAAGAAGAAAATGAACAAAAGATTTTGACTCATCACACAGTAAGGCAACTTCCTGTTTGGCATTCCTGTCTGAAGGCTCCACTAAATACTGCTGAACACAAGCAGAAACACACACATTTAATGAGCATTTGGTGTTTTGGCAGTTCCATCAGCTAAACCGACAAACAGGTTTTGGGAGGACAAGCCTCAAACAGCTGGAGAATGTCCTATGTTAAACTGCGCTTGTGTTGATCGTTGTGGAACGTGTAAGTGGTTCAACGCTGGAGTGTAAAATATCTTACTCTGAGGCTTCATGACACTAAGCTTCTTTAAAACCGAAGCTCTTCTTCCTCTTCAATATCATCATCACTATCATGCACAGTTTGTCCCGATAACCTAAAGATTCAAAGAGTTCATACGGCCCCTAGAAACGTAAAGATAACATGCCACAGGGTATGAAACACAGAGGAGAGTCATCAGAAGAACAGCTAACATAGCTTATGATCAGTCGGTGGCTCCTTCACACTCTAAAACTCTCTCCTTTGCCGTCGATGTGACGCAGTCGCAGGTACACGTCAGTGCCGATGCCCTGCATGGACTGGATGGACAGAGAACCACCCAGGTACTCAGCGTAGGCCCGGGACGTGGGCAGACCAAAACCGAACCTGCAAAACAAACCGTCAGTTCAGTTGTACGTCATAAGCAAAGGTGGCAAGTAACTACACGCAAAGACTTCATGACAGATACTGTCTACAGTGAAATACAAGTTTAAACGCACATCAACATTATTTCATTGGGCTTTCCATCCTTTCACTACTTTTTTTTTTGTTTTGTGGATGGACATACACCACAAGAATGTATTAAGTGACCGGTATTAAAGTTTGATACCAGGTGGGATCAGGATCATCCTGATAAGAGCTGAAACGATTAATACACTCCAATCGATTCAAAAAATTATGTGATTATGATTTTCCTGAATCAAGCTTTGTTTCCTTAAATGCAGCTTAATATTGGATCCACTGTTGTGTTTCACATGAGCGCTTATTCCATCAGTCCTGGTGCATCTATAGCCTGTCCGTCCATGGGAGTGGATCTCTCCTTCACTGTGGTTCTCCCCAGGTTTCTCTTTTCCCTCTGGGTTTTTGGAGTTTTTCCTTGCCGAGAAGGAGGGTCTAAGGACGGGGGATGCCCAG
>JAPTYQ010000007.1:312437-327467 GCA_029814465.1 Ostorhinchus cyanosoma | reverse complement strand
CAGCATGAGTCTGACAACTAAGTAAGGAGGCTAAATAACTTTAAACTTTAATACATGCTCGGATAGGCCGGTATCGGAATTTATCGGTATTGGATCGGAAATGCAAAACAATATCGGTATTGGATCGGAAATGCAAAAACCTGGATGGGGACATCCCTACTTCTAACTTCACTTATCAGCTCCATCCTTTTTCTGTAAACGGATCATCGCATGTGAACTTGGTGGAGTATTTCCTTAATCGGTCTGAGAATCTCTATTTTCGCGTTTCTCTCTATTTACAGGCAAATGCGATTAGCGGAAATCTCCACTTTGGCCGGGGTTATTGAAACCTTCGTCTACTGTGTACGAGCCCGTTGTTGTGTAAATGATAGGCACAAACACAGACAAAAATCTCTGTTTACAAAATCCTTAGCTACGTGTAAACGGCCCCTTACACTCTTTGTACTGTAATTCATGTCACTGTTGCAAATGGTGAAACAGATTGGTTGTAGTTGTGAGAGGAAGGGGGCAGGGTGGGTTGTGCTCTGATATGGAGAGAGGGGGGGTACAATAAAGCTGAGTGAGAGGCAGACAAAGAGAGGAGTAATATGGGAGGGACTGGGGGGGAACAGCGCAAGGAGTACAATTTAAACCCAAAATTTATCTTGATATAAACAATTTAGTCTCTTTGTATATCGCACATGAAAAAATCTCAATATATTTCAAAATCTCGAGATATCGCCCAGCCCTAGTCCAGGTATCCATCCCTAACCTGTGCTTGCATCCCAACACATATTTTAGTGATTCCTTAGCTCAGTGTGTGCTGCTCTCACCTGGACATGTTTACGACACTCCCTGAAGCCCTGGGCCAGCATCGTCACCACATCTTTGTGGTCATCCAACAGCTGCTGCACCAGCTTACAGAAACGAGCTTCCACATCCTGGTCCTTAATCTGTTTATACATGTGGACACCATAGGTTTTGCAGGGTTTACATGATCTCTTACAGGTTAACAAAGAGTCACTCAATGTCTGAGCATCACATAACTCATAATTCACTGCTACTACAAAAATGCATTTGAAAAATGCACCTGGTAGAAACATGACCTGCTCTGCTGTTGTGCAACACAACACAATGCAGGCCTAAAATCCTCCAAATGTGACTTACTGTATAGATCTCAGACAAAAAAATAGAATTAGGCTGGAAAGAATTTCATAGAAGGTAGCAGTGTTTTCCACACATTTACTTTGGAACCCTTGTTTCATAATACGATATAACAGAAATTACATTTGATGAAAAACAGCCTCTTTATGATTGGTACAGTCCATAGCCAACACAGGAGTGTTTTTTTCTTCTTTTTTTATTTAGAACAAAGAAAGCTTTTGACATTACTTCCTGTTTATGCCCGTAAACACAGTCACTCCCTAAAGAAAAGGAACTTGAACATTTGACCTTATGACCTTGTGTGTGTGTCACTCACCGGGGGGAAGTCGACGAGCATGTGGTAGGCTCTGATGTACAGTTCATGCTGCAAAAAGAGCAGAGCAGCGTCAGACTGCAGTGTGATTGATCATCCAACCAGAAACCACAGCCCTCCCTGAGTGGGCCCCATATGTGCTCTGCATTACACATCAGCCTATGCGATACCAACAAAACAAACTATTTAGGTCAAACTAGACTTTAAATATCTCCACTGTTTGTAATGTCTCCACTGTGAAAATGTGGTGCAACTATTGTTTTCTTTTTGTCAGATAAGGTGATTGATTGTACTGGACAGCCAACTCTACATTTAAGCTGGAAGAATGGAAAAGGAACGAGGCTTTATATAATGCTAACAGGAGCGGTTTGATAGCTACACAAAGGAATCTAGGTGAAAGTTCATCTGCAACAAGACCTGCAGAAAGGCAGAATGGCTTAAAAAGTAAAACATAGAGCAAGAGAGGAAGTACAAACCATCAGTGCAAAAATGTGCCAAGATCACCCCTTTACTGCTTTACATTATTTAACTGTGTCCAGCTTTCGGACTGATATCACAGACAGCACACAGAATTTAATATAACTTCAATTTGAACTCAACAATTTTTTTTTAATTAGTCTCTTTTCGGCTCAGTAGCGTCTTCTTTACTTAGCATATGCAGTTTTGATATATTGGAAATGGTATCTTTTAACAAAATTCTACTTTTTTTTTTTTTTAACATTTATCAGCTCGATAATTCACACCTCAGATGTGTTACTGTATGAAACATTCCACCAACTGAAACTATGAAGTTGTTTAACCAACTCTTTATAAATAGTGCTGAAAATGTTTATTTTTATTGCTGACAGCAACTCTTAAGTATTTAGTTGCTTAACAAATTTTGTTAGGCACTCTAATTGTTATGCACAAAATGCACTTATATGAAGGGGGGGTATTTTATTGCTGTTGCAATATTTGTTGAACTTTGAATATTTGTTTAACTTTGTTATGCATTGCAATTTATTCACACCAAATGTTTTTGTTAAAGGAAAGAAAATGTATCTTATTGCTGCGATAATAAATAACAGCCATTGGTTTTTTTGTTTTTGTTTTGTAGCTGTTCATGATCTGACCAGTCGACTACTGAAATAGTCATTAGTTGCAGTCCTATTAAAAATTAATTAATACTAGTGGATGCTGTTTTTTTTTTAATTCAGTAAAAATTTGTGATAAGTTTGGATGAAATCTGACACCCATGAGACACTTCTGAAAGGATCTCTTCCTTTTATTTAAAGCTGCACCTTACTGTGCTTGCAGTCGTGCATGTGGACAGACAGCTTCCAACTTACCACTTGCAGAATGGTCGGGTTGCAGCCGATGATGAAAGGCAGACTACGGAAGCCCTTAATGCGATGGGCGATCCGTACAGGCAGCTCCTTATGGAGATACTTGGCACTGCTCTGAGATTATATACACAATAAGGAAAGCAGGTCAGAAGACAGTCTCATTTATCTGTGGTTTTCTCAGTAAACATACACTCAGCACATTTTTCTGTGTGGTTGGAATATTTACCAAGATGTGATGCCCATCAGGAGATTTCCCAGAATACAGCAGAGTGGCTAAGGTCAGTCGCACAGATGCCTGGGGAAACATTTACACAATTCAGTTCATCACATCAGCACTACAGCAAAGAGAACAGCTGCTAAATATTCAGCAACACGTTTGAAATGGAATCATTCACATTTTTAACCCCAGGGTCTATATGGTTCAGTACTGTGGCCTTTTGTCATTAATGAAAGAAGACAGACTGCTATAGAGAAACAGGAGAAGAAACTGAACTCCTCAGAATAAAAGTAAAATTGGAAACAGCTGATTCAATCAATAATCTGACATCAAGATATGGCATTAGCATAGTTATTCAATTCAAGCTCCAGACCTCTACAATTCCAACTGGACCACACCCATCTATTCAATTCTGCTCATATTGACCATAAATATCTTACCACTAATAATTATATTGAAGTGTCTACTGTAATAGTTTCACACAGATCTATTAATTAGTATACTTTTCAGATATTTATACATAACTGGCAATTTTAAATTAACATAAGCTTAGAATCTATTTGTTTTGCATTCATGTTAATTACTTTTGACTTCCCATAAGCAGTTATGTACTGTATTCCTTCATTTTGGTTAACTGTCTAACAGTCTTTCAGCTCTTCATCACATTATCTTTGAGTGAGAGCAAACTGAATCATACAAAATACCTTTAATACTGATATCGGTGACATGCCATCCTACTGTATGTCAATACCAACATTGGCAGACATAAGCAAAGATCAACAGATACTAATGTTTGACTGACATGTCATGCATTCCTGATTATTTCTTTAGCAGTAAAACTGTTGACTTTTCCTTATGACTTTTAGGAATCATCAAGCCAGTTTTTTCTTTCTTATTGACAGCTGGATTAACTGAGCTGTAATCTCAGTTTGATCTATAATAATGAATAATTATATATCTGCTCAGATCACCTTCATTCTGTTGAGATTTTGATTTAAACAAATATGAAGTGACATCTTGTTTTATTGATTGGATTTGTCACACAAACAATTCAGTGTACTGACACTGAATTCTGTGAATAGGCCCATTAGAACCAGAACCAGTCAGACTATCCAACCTATGTCACAATGGAAGAAACTTGGGATGGGTCCTGAATCACCAAGACTGGATCAAACTAAATAAACAATGCCAAATCTAATTCCAATGGAGCTCATTATATTCATGTAAAACTTACAAAATGGCTACCATTGAGTTAGAGACTGTAGAGCTGTAATAATTCCCATTGTTGTTGGTTAATACAGTTCTGCACTACACAAGCAAGTCCAAATGAGAAACAGCTTAGATGAAAAAAGAAAAAGAGACAACAACATTAAAAAGTACTAATACTTAGGTTTCATTGCAGAAATATGAAAACAACATCCTTCTTGCCTATCTTGGTAGCCTTCATTTCATCATTGCATTTACATCAATTCCGTAAATTTTGGCAGAAATACATTTACGAAAAGGTTGGAACAGGAGCAATACTAAGTCAGCACTAATAATGAGGTAAAATAATGAAATAATGTGAAGCAAATGTGAGCCTAAGACCTCCAATCTGCCAACAAATGTGTGAGAAAATGACTGAAATGTTTATAACATGTTCCTCAAAGAAGGCAACAAAAGATTTGGATATTTCAGCCTCTACAGTACAGAATAGAGAAGATTTAATGTATCTGATCCCTTAGTTCTTGATGCAATGTCATCCATCATTCAGCTGATAGAACAATAGAGGGTCAGAAGTACTGTGGTAAACCTATGGTAAGTTCTACAAAACCCAGTAGCCCAATTAAACATTGGTTCAAAGTTTACTGTGCCAAAGGATTATTAAAATTAACTGTGTCCAAAAGTATCAGTGACTTCTCTGGACTCAAAAGCATCTGAGACGGACCAGAACTCAGTGGAAACATGGACTGTGCTCAGCTCTGGAGTTTGAACTCCAGGTGTAGAAAGCCTCCCTTACATGCACTGATGCGTGAATAAATCAGTCACCAAATATCATGTTTGTGCTTGTAGGGATCAGTAAACAGCAACAGAAAAACACGTTTCTGAGCACTGGACAAGTTTTGACAGCCAAGGAAAACTGAGAAAAAGGACTGTGCTTAAAAACAGCTCATTGTGGGAACAAGTAGGCCTAATAGCACATGGACTGTTGGAACCTCACTTGACTGGCATAATTTTATATGATTTAAAGGGAGAACACAAAAATAGAAAATCCAAATTGTCTGATTTCAGCACTTTCAATTTGACTGGATGCATATCAGGATGTGAAACAAGATATAAACTTGAGCTTTGAGAAACAATGACATTTTTCACTATTTTCTGACATGTTATGGACCTAATAATTAATTGATTAATCAAGGAAATGACAAACAGTTTTGATTTAATCCTATGTAATTAACTCAATCAGCAAATCACTGGATATATAAACTATAGGTTAGGGCAATGACAATCATTAACATTATTGTGATTTTTATATCATGATCATCATACTTAGCGTGATATGCATTTATCTTTGGTCTTTAAGATTCAATGAAACATTCTCTGCTAAAACATTTGTTTCAATATTTCACAGTTTAACTTCATTTGACTTGTGTATATTTGATATTGTGTAAACTTTTTTTTCATTATAGTAGTTTTAAATGTTCCATCTCTACTTTCACAAAAGCTTCTGCTGTAAAGTATGCATCATGTTCTAATCATAAAGAATAGTTTAAGAGCACAAATAATCACCTTTATTGTCTCTTCCATCTTGTTCATTCAGAGTTCAGATTGTGGTCTTTTTGATTTAATATTGGAAAAGCCAGTGTACACATAGAAAATTAGAACATTTATTTAAAAAAAAAAAAAAAAAAGTAATTCCATTCCATTTCTTCAACTTATACTCAGGACTCAAAATGAGCCTTTAACCCTAAAACACTCAACAGCCACTGGTGACTAAAAGCCTCTACTGATCTAAAGTGTTTCATACCTGTTGATCCACAAATCCTATCAATACATGTAAATAATAGGTGTAAAATGCAGTTTGTCATCTTTTCATTGTCATCAGATATGACCCATTTGGACGTTCAGAGGCTCGGTTATGAACATCAGTCAATCAAATTTTATTTATATCATGACAAATCTGAGAGAGAGGGAATTTTTTTTTCTTTTTTTGGGGGGGGGGGTGCACAGCAAACTGAACTAGAACTGTTAAAAAGTAGAACATCTGAGCTTTACTGAACATCTACACCAGGGGTGTCCAATCCAGGTTCTCAAGGGCTGGTATGCTGCATGTTTCAGATGTATCCCTCTTCCAACACACCCACTTCAAATAACAAGCCCATCATGAAGCTCTGTAGAAGCCTAATAACAACCGTCAGGTGTGTTGGGAGTGGGGAATATCTAAAACATGCAGGATACCAGCCCTCAAGGACCAGGGGCCTCATGTATGCTCAAAAACGTGGCGTTCGTCCTTTTCCTCGCTCACGTTCAGATGTACAGAGTGAAATGACTGTGGAAATGTGCGCTCCTCCACGCCAACTCCATAGCTGGCGTACGCACGTTTCTAGTGCTTTGGAACCTTTGGCGACACTTAGAGGTGACACTGGGAAACTGTTAATAATGTGAAAAAGTTAATTCCTCCGAGTGATGTGCACATCAGAGATACACAGACGAAGAATTAACAAACCGACATGCCATCCTACAACCCCCTCACACACAGACACACACAGTCTTCCGCTTCGCATTCACCTGTGACGTCACCTGTGACGTCATCATCTGATGGGGCAGAGAGGAATCCCAGAGGGAATCCCACCTGCAGGCCGTTTTTATAACAATTTGCATATATGCAAATGTGGGCGTGGAGAGGAAGGAGTCCAGAACTCCGACAATTCCACTCTGATTGGGATGAACAAAGGAAATGTGCTTGGATTCGGGTGTACGCACAGTTTAACACATCTGGATTTTTTTTGTGCTTACAGACTTTTCTGGATATAAACGTACGCCAGGTTTTAGTATGAAATCCACGAAAGCCATTGTACTTGAGGCCCCTGGATTGGACACCCCTGATCTACAATGTCCTCTTCTACAACATTAATTCATCAGTAAAACCCATGGAGTTGAATCAGTGAAAGTGGATGGAGATGCTCGGTTTATGTTCAGATATTGATATCTTTGCTGTAAAAGTCACTTTTTCTACAGTTTTCTCTGTTATGATATAATCACTCTCAACTTTAACCTCAGCTTTTCTGAACATCTAAATGACCAATAAATCAAATATAAGAAAACACCTGAATTTCACTGAAAAATGCATATGATAATATCAAAATAAATAGTGGTAAGTTAAGAAAGGTTAAATAGAGAGAAAAATATATTTGGGAATGGCCACAAAAGCAGCATTGGGTCATCATGTGTTTAAAGAAATAGATGTAATGTTTTGGCATTTATAGACTCCAAAAAGAAGCTATATTTCTTTTTAATGAGCAGACACAAATCAAAGCCACTACAATATGTTCAGTTACATTTTTACAAGTTATTAAATATTTCCTTGAGGTGGGCCGTTAGTCCTGACAGATTAAATACATCAACACAATCAGCATGGGGGACACTGAAGCCTCAATGAAAAGGAAAGGGAAAATTAAAGACATTCTGTGGCAGGGCTACGTGATGAAATGCACATTTCACTATCGCAAATCTGAGTTATGCAACTCTACGTACTAACAAAAACAGCTTCTTGTAACCAATATATATCATCTAAACGAGACAGTGTCAATAGTTAAAAGTTCATTTGTAAAGTAGTCAAACTAGTTCTTTATCTGCCATTACTAAAATATTAGTTTTATTGTTTAAACAAATGACACAACTACATAGACTGTGTGACAGTTACAGTTTTCTTTTCGCTAGAAAAGGTTTCTCCCCAATCCTGTGAACCCAGAAACGCCAAGATTTTGCTAGGGTGCATCGTTTCACATAGTATTAAAAACACTTTTACTTGCCTTTCACTGTACTTGAACGCACCATACGCCTAGCTAACAGCTAGCATTCCTGACAGGCTACCGTTAGCATACTTCCTCGCTGGCACAGTCCAGAGAACACTGTGTGAGAAAAACACATTAGCACACGGACACGTTCTTACTTTTTCTGCCGAAGCGTCAATTGCCGACTGGTTGTAAAACGACGTCACAGTCTTCGACCGTTCTCTGGCCAGCTCTGAAAAGCCCTGCATCGAGGACGTGGACCGCAATCTGTGGCTTCCCGTACATGACATCGGCGTTACTGTTTTGGTGACAGGGGACAGCAAGAGGCAGCCGAGCCTCGGCCTGGCCCGGCAGGCGGCACCGCTCAGCATCTCCACAGCTATACCCGCGAGTCCAGGACGCATTAGGAAACGAGCTGTGGGTGGGTGAACAGGGTTGGCCTGTTCGGTACAAGCAATTAATTCAAGAAATACTAGGAGGCCATTAGGGTCGGGTTGTAATGGTGCACAAAGGCATGCATCTGAATACAGTAGAGAGGGTACAGAAAGGGCTTTGTACGCATTGGCCAGTGGAGGGGAGAGCAGAGGCGACGACACGACAGCTCAGCCAATCGGGAGGTCCGGGGGGGGCGGGGCCAAACAGCATCTACGGGCTCCGCTTCTGCACCGAACTGAGCCACGGATGGCAACTTTTAAGAGTACTGTAGACCGTGGGGATTTTTTTCCCCATTTTTTCGGTTTTTTTCCCCAAAAGCAACAAATTTAGCTGCTTTTACAATTTGTGTGGAAAATATTATCAACTTTTGAAAATTCAAACTCTAAAACACAACCGCCTGGATGACACTAAAGGTTTTCTCTTCCAGTCAGAAAAACACGGTCTGTCAGCCGCTGCTGCTTTGTCGATAGTGACAATCTGCTGCTAACGTTACTGCTAAGGTATAGTTTGTGATTTAGTCTTGAGACAATCACAGAAGGGAGTTGTGACAAATTCTGAAACTAGTGTTATTGAAGACTTTTGGAGACAGACGTGAAAGCATGTATCATAATTATCTAAAACATCACTGCACTGACTAAAACACTCCCATTGACAGTGACGTTTTTCTCTATTGTCTGTTTTTAGATTTTTAATGTACACTGAAAATGAAAAATATATTTAAAAATGTTCATGTCTTTTTTCCCCTTAGCATGCTGTACATTCTTGAGTACTCTAATATTAATAGCACGACATATCTTGTGGGTAGGATGTAATTGTGAATAAGCAGATTTGTCTATTGTTAGGCTGTTGTTTTTATTACCTCCGCCAAGGAGGTTATGTTTTTGCCTGGGTTTGTCTGTCTGTCTGTCCGTTCGTTAGTTAGCAACATAACTCAAAAAGTTATGGACGGATTTTGATGACATTTTCAGGATTTGCTGTGGAATTAAAAAATATATATAGTCTTTTAATCTGAGATAGTCTTTGCACTTTCGTGGATCTAAATTTGATCTATAAAGTACTGCATGACTTGGCTCCAGATCCTCTGGCAGAGTTCATCAGCCAAAGAAACAGCTCTGAGTATGTCACTGGAGGTTCTGTTAGAGGTGACTGCCTCATCCCTCTGTGTAGAAGCACTTTCAGTAAGTCAGCCTGGTGAGTGAGGAGAGTTAGTGAGTGGAACTCAGTACCTGAGGAGCTTAAACTGCTTACAACATACCCGACCTTAAAAAAATGTAAAATGTGGCATATTAACATCTACAGCTGCCAACACTAAAAGACAAGCCTGTTGTGATGTTTTGATGTTGTGATCAAATATTTTGTGATGTTTTATTCTATATTAACTATCTAGTAAATGTTTGATATGTATTATCTATATTATTTTTCAGATATTGTGTACTCTGTGCTCCCTTAACAATCTGTTATGTATATGTTATTTGTTATACTAGTACCCTGTCAAGTGTCTAACCATACTTTTCTCTTGTAGATGTATTTTACTGCTTCTTTATATCTTGGCCAGGGGACTACAAATGAAAACTAGCCTTCTGGCTAATTCTGGCTTTTTTAACCATGTGTAATCATGTGTTTTATGAAAATGCACTCTCTCCTTTTAAACAAACTAAACATAAAACTGTTAATTGCAGTCTAATAACAATTAGCAATTGATTTACTCAAACTTGTTATTGCAGATCACATTTATCAAGAACAGCAAAGTTACAGTAATTGTATGAATTACTGTGAAGAATAGGTGTCCACTGTAGTGACCGCTATGCACAAAAGGATTAATGGGGAATTCAATGGAAACATTGAACTGAATGTGAATGATGAGTTCAGGACCTGGAGACAACCTATACAGGACTGTCTCTCTACTCTCTACTCACTGAAAAGCTCAGGGAAGTAGATAACTAGGCGTAGTTACATTAACCAAATTAAATAATCACTGTGTATCCTTGAGTCCTGCTGTCTTTAAAACCTGACTCGTGTTAAAAACACCTCCGTTAGTCTTTTTCATTCCAGTTTTTCCTCCACTGGCCACTGGAGCAGCACAGAAACACACCAGGAGGCAGCTCTTTGAATGGAAGTTTTCATTTAACGTAATATACAATTTAAAAATAAATATCAGGATGAATCCCAGATGGTATTAGCAGTGTTAAATAACAGGAATCTAGCTGTATTGTTTTGTGCTTTTCTGTTATTTAATCAAACATTGAGTTTATTTTTTTCCTCAGTCATTTATGTTCATGTTTATGTTTGCATGTTTAAAAATATATAAAATATTAATTTTGTTTATTATATAGAAGTTTTATACTTATTTTAACCTTTTTCGTTCACTTTTTTCTTTCTAAAGTGTTTGGCTGTTTGGTTGACGTTAAAGAAAATCAGAAATTAATGAAAAAGATTTCTTCATTTTTTGTGCAAATGATGAATTGCAGCAGTAAGTGATGACAGATATATTAAGAGGCTAATTTCACAACTCTGATTGAAATGACCACAGTAAAGTCATAAGTATTTTGTTAAACGGGCAGAAAATATAAGATTGTTCTTTCTGTTCCTGTTCATTCATAATGTGGTAAATTTGCAGACATGTTAAAGCAGATTCTTTTAGATCTTATGACTGAAATAAACTAAAAACTAAAACATGTTTTCCCAAGACAAAGCATGTACAGGAGACAAAAGGCTGTTTTATAAAGTTAATATATTTACATTTGAGTGTCAGATTATTTTGGGTCAATATACAATCCAATTTCTATTTTCCTATCTTCGGATGTTCCCAAAAAATATATATAAATTCATCCTCCTAAAAACTCTGATTGCACTTCTTTCTTTTGATTTTATGTTGTGAAATCCAAAGCTATCTTTAAAAACCTTTTGTGTTTGCCTGGGCCAGTACAGACACAGAAATGTTAAAGTGTATAAAGCTACATTTTGACAAATGGACTAATATTAATCTTTGTCTATAGTGTTAATAAAATAACTCAGAAAGAACAGTGCAGTGTACCTGGCAAACACTAAATCGTGACATCATCAGACTACAGATATTTGTTTTACCGTGTTGAATCTTGTCTACATATTCTTCTTCTAGAGTCAGGTTTATCCTGTTTAGTCTTTTACACCATTTTTGTCTTGTTGAATGGTTTAAATCAACTTCATCTGATGTGATATTTTACACTTTGTCTTTTAGGTTTCCATGTTGGGAATAATAAGTCTCGAAACTTTGAGGTAATGACTTGACATTTATTGATATTTAAACGTTAACCATATGGTCCAGCCCTACATGAACCTTGAATATAAAGCCATAGCTCAGGCCAACAATATTGGCAGAAGTAATCTATATTTTGTCTATTGGCTATTATTTCTTGTCAAACATATCAGTAATGGAAAGTCCATTACTTTTAACAACATTTAGCTCATCTCCTATTTGCCATCTTCAGATATTAATATATGGCAAACAGAAATTTAATCCCTCTTAGGTTTCAAAAGTCAGTAGTAAACATCTCTTTTTCATCATAAGGGTGATATTTGTACATATTTGTATGACTGTTAATCATCAACTACAATTCTATCATGATGGCAAGAATCCATAGTAACACCTCTGCTTTGACACCAGGACAAACTACACTTTAACTAGAAATTCTTACATTCCCTGAAGGAAATGTAACCCGTGTGCTAGCCTCTCCCTGGATTGGCGGAGTCGTGGCTGGGTGTGACGTAAAAGTGAGAAATAGCTCCTGCTCACTTCATACGTGCGAGGAATAAAACAATGTAAAGTTTAAAAATGTGTTACGTACAATGTGGAAGTTGGAGGCAAAAACGTAGATGTATCTCTTATAGCGCCACCTAGTGGAATACAGGCACAGTTTTTGGTATGGTAGATCTGTGTCCTATTCTATAGGGTCCATGTCAATTTCACAGCCTTCAGCTGGTTCACAGTTCAGTTGGAAGAAATGTTTGTTAGTCTTGGAAAAAGCCACACCCACATTGTCTGACCACACCCATCTTCCAGATATGGTCTCAGGAATGGCCCTTCATCATCCTCACTAAGTTTGGTAGAAATGGGTACAGCCATTTAAGAGATATACATTTCCACAATTCATAGTGACCCTCACAGTCACATGTCAGCCATGGATGTAAAATGTAGTGTTGATAGCATTAACTTTGACCGAGATATGCAACAGTTTGCCTTTTTAGTAGCTAGCTACAAATGTAGTCATTCATAATTGTCGCATCTTTCCACCATTTGCTGAGCTTTTGATAAAGTTAGATCAGGTTGAAGACTCGAGTGTATGTTCCAAAATTCACGCTGTTTGGACCAAATTCCAAAGGAGTTATTAGAAAATGAAGGTTTTACAGATTTTGCAGAGAGAAAAGTCCAGGCGGAAATGGGCGTGGCCTAGCCCATGTGATTCAGTACTATCTGTGGATATGAGATTTTTTAATGTAAGGCATACGGTTTGAGTTATAGACCAAAACACATTGTCCTTGTTTATAGCGCCACCTAGTGGAATACAGTCACAATCAGACCACATCCATAATCTTTGGGCCAAGTTGAACATTTTGCATATTTCCGATTTTCATTCCGATGTATAGTTTACGAAAGGTAGTTACTTGAAAATGGGCCCCATTCATTCCGCATGGACATTTTTGAGTGGTTTTTCGCATGTTTTTACAAAAACTGTACATCGGATTACTAAGAAAAGTCAAAGCTTACTATTCCTCTTGTAACGAAGACTCCTTCGTTACTAAGGACTAATGGCTTTGGGCCTTGTAAATTTTGCACAATGAGGTATGCAATAACGACACCTGGCACTTTACTGGTGATAATTTCACTTTATTTGCAGGATTTGCACAGAGCAGTTTGCACATTGCATATTTGCACATTATTTATTGATTGTGGATATACGTGAAGAGGTAGACCAGGGACAGAGTATAAAACGCGCCAGTTTCCATCTGCTGGGGTTGCTGGTCAGACCTCCAAACTGTGGTCATGTATTGCACTGATGTATATGTGATGCTGCTCTGGTGAATAAACACCTTTTTGGCTTGATGCCCCGTACCCTCTTTCTCCAGTCTCTTTTTGCTGCCTTATCCAGCTGTCTTTGGTGATCATAACACCAGTGCAGGCCGTGGATTTTTGCATCAAAATGTTTGGTGTATTTAAAACAGGGTGGGCTGCATTTCTTTCCAAAATTTTTGTACAACGCAGAACAAACAATAGTCCCCTGTGCTTTGCATTACATGCAAGCACACAGGGAATAACAGCTGTACATTTTAAACAGAACAAAAGTTACATTAGTTTGAGCTTTTCCTCCAATTTGCCAGTATTTTCATGCATTCAGAGCAGATTCAGGACTTAGCTTTTTCAGCTCTTTAGTTTTGTGTTGGTGAGATATTTCCACCCAAAGCCACTTACAAGACAACCTATTTATTCCAACTGGAACTTGACTGCTAACATATTATTAAAAGAGTATAAAAGCAGCACATTGACCCCGATGGAATTTACCCTTTACCTTTACACTTGGTATCAAATAAGACTTTTTCTGATACTGAAAAGTGTCTCAACCAACCACTTGGAGCCATAAAAGTATATAACAGTGAACTATTGAACATGATATGCATTCTTATGATCAGTAAGAACAAACTAAGGGAACTAGAATTATTACTGCTGAAAAATAACTCAAGAATTAAGTTCAAAGTTATCAGCAAAATATGACATCTTTGAAAAATTACAGATAAGATAACTGACATCAATTCAGCTCCAACATTAATTTCCAAGAATTGTTAACAGCATATTTGTAGCTTCAGAAAACATTTGTTTCAATTACTGACCACATGTACAATGTAATGATACCATTAAAGTACAACAAAGTGATGGATATTTTATCTATTGAATATGAACAACAGGAGATTCAAAAGTTAAATATTAAACATTTTAAAACAATTACTACATTTAGCTGTGCATGATGTTTGCTGTCTTAAGGTAAAAACAGATAGAATAAAAATAACATTACATAAAATAAAAGTATCACTTTTCCATTTGTTGGAACACCAATAATAGCAGCAACTTGCAGTACATCTACTAGGAAAATACTAAATCTTTACTTGATACTCATTTCCATGCAGAAAATGCTGATCCTATTCCTCTGTAATCATAGATGTGATCTAAACCGGAACCACACAGCCCTGGTGTTAGTCAAGACAGCTCAGCTCTCTTCCACACTACCACCATGTTCTTGTCAGTGAGGGCCACCAGGTAATGGAGCTCAGGGTCCATGGTTATGTTGTTGATGGAGGGGCCCTCCAGCTGACCGAAGCCCTTCTTCACTGGGGCTGGCCACTCCAGCACCTGACAACACAAACACAACAGTAGCACTGTTATGGTACGTTGGAGTGGGGGGGGGGCGAATGAATCCTCACGAACGAGCCCGTCACACTCCCTCTCTTCAACAGGGACTCGCGGGACGGAGCTGGTTGTGCTTCCGCGGCAGCGGTAACCGGAGTCTGTTACTCACGGTTTATTTACCCAGCACTACTTGTAACGAGTAGAAATGTCTTTAAAATTAATAAACA